>OY811977.1:6773325-6910825 GCA_963681505.1 Eunapius fragilis | reverse complement strand
AGTAACAGAATAGTACAGAAAATGTTCAATGACTTATCTGTGCCCATACCCCCCCACTTCCCTTGCAGTGTGAAAGGGTTGGGTTGAGGAGAAGGTTGGTATGTGTAGGGAAAGGGGTGGAAAAGGGTGGTGGGTATGGATCAAAAGTGTTACCAGGGAGAAGGGTGGCATGGATTGAAACTGTATCAAGGCATCATAATAAGAATGGATCCCCTTTCGTACAATGCACATCACATCAGCATAATGTCCGAATTGTACACCCCACCTACATATATGAACGCTGTACCCTGCATAGGCATTTGGGTGACTTACAGAATGAAGATGAGGACAGGGAATACATTTTGTAGTGTTACACATGTATCTCGAGATTTCCAATAGTCACATTCAGGGTGCTGTTTTGGACAAGCAGGTTTGGCTACTGCCTGGTAGACAGCATATATGTACAAGTAAATGACCAAACTCACCACCCCAGTGTCTTTCCATTGTCCCACATGTAAGTAAAAACGTACAATGTAAAGTAGTAAATGTAAGTAGACCAATGTAAGGCGAATGTGGAAATGTACTCCGTGTGTGTATGTAAAAGCCAACGTGACAAAATTACTACCTTACCCCATTTTAAAATCCAGATTGTTCCTCTGCTTTCGCGGTCTGTCCAGACTGAAACAGTGCTTTCATGCAGGTAGCGCACCAGCTCAAGCACCTGCTTACTAGTAGAGACATAGTTGAAGCACCATATGCAGATAGCGGCTTCGCTGTGACACATGATACACATCACATAAACATATAGATCGACACAATATGCCTGCTCGTTTACCGCTTCCATACAGAGAATGTCTACATATGTAGCGCGAACCGAGTCACCATCGATATGTGCTACGGCTACGTCCGCTCCCTCGTTTAATAGTAACTGTTAGAGTTCCGCTAGATCCTCTCCGACCAGCTCCATCTTAAATACAAGGGAATATTAAAATCCAGACCTACTAGTACAGGTAAAATATCAAATTTTCTATCGTCCAAATACATGTAATTGGATATCATCCCGTCATAGAATGGTTGTCATGACAATTTACTTGACACGTTGACGTCATTTCTGTCCGGCGATTAATCGCCAGAATCGCCAAATATCGCGATATTATCGCGATTATTTCCACCCGGGTATGCAGACATATCGTTCATATCCACAAGCACATGCATCTGTTGGAGTTGAATATGCATGTGCAACCGAAGTTTTCCCCCTGTCTGATTTTGTGCGCATGCATGCGCTTTTGCAAATACGCGGCATTACCAAACAAAACCATGCAATTTCGTAAATCATTACGCGATAACTGAATGGGCCTATTGGTTTCTATTTCCAGCCCGTTTGGATTACTTTGTAGTCATCATATTTATGGGGAACCAAGAACTATTACTTATATAACTATTTGAGTAATTAAAACAAACACTGCATGCTTTTTCCACTAGTATACAATTACCAACACAATGAAACCATGTATGCATGCATGCCGCGGGAACCTTCTGTACAAAAGGAAAATTACACGCACGTGCTGATCGATGTCTCGCGGCCTTGCCATAGTTCAGGGATGATGCTTTATGCCTTCGTTATGTCTGGCACCCACCACTATTGCTCACAAATTGAGTAACTATTTGGCAAAACTTCAGCCTAGAACATGCCCTCAACTAGGAATTCAGTAACTATTTTGGTTTCCCTTCAATCAGGCATAATGAACTAAGAGACATAATAGCTTGTCTTCTCACTGATGATGTTGGCATTGAACTAGTGCTCAATCCTTACATCTAAAATATATGACACTTAACACAGCAATTGACACACGCCTTGACATAGAAGTTGACTATTTCTGGGTAATAATGGTCAAAAGACTTTCTTTGTCAACCGGGTGTTCAGCTCGTTTGCTGCATCCCATAGCAACTAGTCTCTAAATAAGTACTATACAGACAAACTGAACATGAAGCAGCGAAAAGGGCATGTTTTCAAATTATTTCGTACTCTTTAAGAAACTCAGTTCGGCCCACTACAACGTTTATCTTATGCACTGGAAATTAGTCTCTCCATCATGGACTTACAGTGGCCTGAATTTGTAACTATGCATACATTTTTAATTGCACACGCGTCAACTTTGATGCTGCTTCTGGAAAGGTTTTATAACACTTCCTACGTTCATTTTCGTTGCATCGACGATCCCATAATAGCGATACAGAGTATAATTTAAAAGAGGTTGCAAGAGCATCATAGCTTCACCCCACTTATCTTCTCAAATATTGTAGCAGGGCTTTATATTGTGGCTTATAAGCGAATTACATAATATCTTCGAAGTAGATATGAACTACATGCATAATAATTTTCTTGCTACGTACTCGGTGTTTCGCTTCGACAATTTTCAGTTTTATACTTATATTCTCGAGAAAGTTGCATGGTGCATGCATGGCATATAGATCTGATAGAGATTTGTAATTTACAGAGCACTGGAACAAAGTTGACCAAGATGGAAAAATGAAATACACCTATATAGTACAACTGTAAAACACGGTGAGATGTGATAAATATAGTTATTTCATTTTTCCACCTCAGTTACACATACCTTTTGGTGGCATACCTACTGCCTCCACGCTCATGCAAGATGACCAAAATGAAAACATCGGAAGTCTCGCTAGAGACTTCCATATAGGTTTTGACCCCGACTATGAAATTAATTAAAACCCCGCGACCCTACCGTAGCTTCGCTCCCGACGATCGGATCGTCTAACTTGTTGCGGCAATCGATCTAGAAGTCAAAACTGAGTAGTTTCGTTTTTGGTTCACGTCGTAGAACCGCGTGGTTGTCGAGAACGAAAAATACTGCTGTCCTCGTTCCCCTTCCAAAAATAATGGGCGGGTCGTCTTCTTCTTCTTGAGAACGCATAACTCGGGACAGGAACACTTTTAAGCAATGAAAATTGCACTAATAGCTTTAGAATTTGCTGGAGGACTCGCTTTGATACACAAAAGCCTAAAAGCCTATATACGGTCTTATCAATTCTAATTAAGCAAAAGTACCTAAAAAAATTTCACAATACGTCTGGATTGAATTAAATCAGTTAAATGAAAGGGGGGAAACCTGCGATGCAACAGTGATTTGGGTGTTAAAAAAATAAAGGAAACAAGTAAATAAAAACATTCTAACTGAGAAAGTTGGTGGGATATAGGTTTTGCAGGCAAATAGTATACTGGTGTAAAAAGCAAGGAAACAAATTTTATCAGAAGGGAAAATGTAATAGTCCTATATTTAGCACAGAAACAGCGTATGCCTTAGTCGAAGTGTGCTAAATATAGGACTATTACATTTTCCCTTCTGGTAAAACTTGTTTCCTTGCTTTTTACATCAGTATACTATTTGCCTGCAAAACCTATATCCCATCAACTTTCTCAGAGAGAATGTTTTTATTTACTTGTTTAACATTGGTGTTCGCCGACTGTGCACGACACACTTACATACACCACTACTAGACATAAACACATGCAAACACGTACATACACTGTAATTAACAATTGACTGCATGGATATGTGGCATGTGCACGTGTATCACGATCAGACTGTAGCAGGGGTTGAATGTGTGGCTCACACATTTCTTAGAGGAAAAAACTTCGACTGCGAAAAAAGCCTCATTGAGGAAGAAATCACGCAGTGGAGAAAAGACCCAATACATTCTGCCGTTCAGTCCAGCGACTGCACTTCAGCTATCTGCATAGCGCCGGGGTTAAGATATAGCTCTGTGGCAAAGGAACATAACACAACACAAGACACGGAAAAAGCAATGTGCACAATCTCTTAGACTGATTTTTAACTATCTCATACTGCCTTTATACCCTCCACCACGTGACCACGCTTTGGACAACACAATGTCACCAATCACCAGTCATCCTGCAACTATGCAACTGGCAGGAGCTAATTTTCTGTCTAATTCATTTCATTCAGGCGACAGAAATGGTATAGTTTTTTGGTATTTCAAGGCCCTTATACCTTCTTAGGCAGTGCGTACATTTCCAGCTCGCTTTGCATCTCGACAACATCCGCCTAACCTGGATGGGAGTCGTGTGCATGAGTTGAAAGAACATGTCATATGATAGAAAATTCCCACCCCACCAAGCCTAACAGGCAAAGCAAGCAGCTCTCGCTCTAGTTTTGAGCATTCATGGAGGGCGCCAATAATAGCAGGGATGAGAAACTGACGAGGTGAGTCTTACAAAGGTTGTAACTGGTCATTTATTGGATCATAGGAAAGAAAAAGGGACATCATCGTGGCTATCTGTATACTTTCTTGGAAGTTTGGTTTCTCTGTGCATACAAGGGTGAGTTCCGAGATGTACCTTGTGTGTGGTTTGGCTGGAATCTCCCAAATGTACTATCATCGTATAACTACCTGTGCACTGTCATTCTATGTTGACCATGCAATCACATGCAACTTGGGAGTCTTTTCGAAATTGGCCATAATACAAAACGAGATCGCTGAATGGTGAAGGGTTTCACTAAAGGTGAACATTTCTCTGACGAGAAAGTTGGTGGGATATAGGAATTGGAGGCAAAGGTGGTGTAAAAAGGAGGGGAACAAGGTTTTGAGAAAAGGGTAATGAGACAAAAATCCTATATTTAGCACGTGTAAATGTATCAGAACCAAAAGAAGTGCTAAATATAGGGTTTTTGTCTCATTATCCTTTTCTCAAAACCTTGTTCCCCTCCTTTTTCCACCACCTTTGCCTCCAATTCCCATATCCCACCAACTTTCTCGTCAGAGAATGTTTTTCTTTGTCGTAAATTGGAATTATTGCACATTCTATACGTGTTTAGTTTATGCCTAGACATATTTTCTGGTGAGAGAACAAAATGGTTACTTTTCATCATGAATTAATCGAAGTCACACACTTTGATTACACTGATGTACCGTAAGGCGATGGATGATATTCCACGATGCCAAGCACACAGTTTGTGCAGGGTCTGTGGACACACAGATTGTTAAAATAAAAAAACCTCTGCTGGTTACCAAGGGACACAATAGCTGTGCTACTTTCTCAGTGGAGCTAGGGACATGTTTTGAAGTTGACATCAGCAATGACACATGTACAGCTGACTTTCCCTCCAGCTTCTGCAAATCTTATAGGCTTGCTATGTCCAGGATTAAAGCAGCTTCTGAGAAGATTCCATATAAGTGTGCATGATAAAACTATACAATTGGTCCCTACACATGCAATGTAAACATATTCACATAACCTGATAAGTTTAATCATATACACACACACATGTACACAAACACAAATACACATACACAATACACATATTTCCAGAAACCATACATGTACACTCATGGATCCACTTAAAAGAGGCACGAAGCCTGGGCGACAAACATCATCATATAAACACCATTGCACAGGCCTCCAAAGATCATACATGTATGGTAAAAAGGACCCTGCATTAGCAACAACGCAGGTCATTTCAGTCATAGACTTACAGTGAAATTGCATTGCAATGTTGTAGCATGTGCTAAGTGCTTTGCTGATGCCAAATGCTACAACTCGGTGTCCATGTTGTGTTGATGCTGTTAACTTGGTATAAAGATCCGTGCAACCAGCTTCAATACAACACCCTCTTCTATGTGATGCGATAACATTGTGTGAAACATGCAATAGGGAAGTATAGGCACAACTCACACGAGCGCCAAGGGTCTGGAGTTCTTGAAGAGCATATGGCATAAGCTACACCAGTAAAATAGCAGGATTGGTTACCAGCTTAATGGATGGTAGACATCACATGTTATCCTCGTGCCAATGGATGTAGGAAAAAAAGATCAGTAATGTGAATCGGGACAAGGGGTTTGCAATGTCTGAGGGACCATTTGTGAAGGGTGTAGAACCATGGTGTAAATCATGTACACAAAATATTGCAGGTAAGTAAACAAATATGCAGCACATTTGGCTTAATGTACGTATATTTTCACATAAGCTCAACACACACATGCACAGTGCACATCCCTTGTAGACAAACGTACTCACCACCACTCATTGGAGAAGCAAATGCCCTTTTGAGAAATACATGTGGGCATTTACACTATTTTCTCAGTTCCATATACTGTATACATAATAAGGATTGTGTATCTGAAAAAGAAAAAGCAGCACTCAGTACGTGAACTTTAATTCAGACCTTTATTGAAATCTTTCATTGCAGGTAATGCTGTAAAAGAATTCTTTAGCCACTTCGACAGTGCTTTTCCTGGAACAAATTAAGAGCACAGTTAAAATGCACATACTGAAAATGCACTTTGATCATGAGTGGATGAGTACATGCAATGCTGGATTTGGGCTAATGAGAGAACAGGGCACTGAATCAATACATGACATTTCAGAAAGCTGTATAGGACCTATGGCTGTATGGCAAACAAAGTGCAGAGGCTGAAATGCATTATGCAAGAACATCATCTGTGTGTGTATCCAACTCTTAATGTCCTGAAGCTTGATATAGAAACGAAAAAAAGAAAGCGCAAATTAAAGACTAGCCCTAAATTGTTAAGGCACTCATGGCATTGATTTCATGCTTACCATAGTACACTGAATATTCGTCCGTGATCTCAACGAGACCGCGCTCCGCCATGTTAAAACATTACTATCATATTCAGAGCCTAGTTACGTCTCACAGAAAATATGTCTAGTAACAGAGGTAGCCAGAATACATAGACGCAACACTCTTGACATATCGAGAAATGAGCGGTCAACGGGAGCTCTTCATTAATTCGCGGTTTGCGTAATCACGACATATTTCCGTAATCGTTCCATACACAGTATGGGGAATGCATACCAAATGTTTTTTACAACTTAGCTCATGACAGAATGTTAGTGCGGCACATTTGGCAAGATTTTTAAACACATCACTATATTTTTCCCGAATAAGCCCTCGGTTCCATTGAATTGTACGGGCCTTTTTTTCAAATGTTCATGAAGTCAACGGAGTGAGTTCCTCATCACAAAATTCCACAGTCTATAACGTCAAAACCTTAAAGCTGTACCGTTAGCTTATGACAGAAAAGTATAGCTGATACACAAAGCAACCATTCTCCGCTTTTAAACGTAGGTCATCGTATTTGAAAATTCGGTTCCATACTCCACAGAAGTATTCCTTCTTGAATTTCAGTGTCCCCGTCTCGTGCCAAATACGGACGTACATATCTACTTAGTCTCGTACCCAGACGTAGTTTTATACGTCTGGGGGAGGGGGGGGGGGGGAGGGAGAGAGATTACGAAATTACGAGGTCAGGTGTGTGTCAGTGTGTGTGTGTGTGTGTGTGTGTGTGTGTGTGTGTGTGTGTGTGTGTGTGTGTGTGTGTGTGTGTGTGTGTGTGTGTGTGTGTGTGTGTGTGTGTGTGTGTGTGTGTGTGTGTGTGTGTGTGTGTGTGTGTGTGTGTGTGTGTGTGTGTGTGTGTGTGTGTGTGTGTGTGTGTGTGTGTGTGTGTGTGTGTGTGTGTGTGTGTGTGTGTGTGTGTGTGTGTGTGTGTGTGTGTGTGTGTGTGTGTGTGTGTGTGTGTGACTGTGTGTGTGCGTGTGCGGGGGGGGGGGGGGGGGGCGAGGATTGTGAAGCACAAAGACTTCCCCCACTGCCAAGTGGCAGACAGACAAAAACCTCCCGGCCTTTAGCATGGCTATCCTAGTTTTAATACAGCGCTCGACATGGCGATTTCAATGCATTTAAAAATAGGTCATTCCTTCGGTTCCACGTACGTACCCTCCACAGAAGTACTCCATATTGGATTTCATATAGACTAGTGCTCCGTCTCGTGCCCACAAAAATTGAAATTTGGACGAAGTGTACCGCGCGCTCTTTCCTGCTATTACTGCTAATGCTACTGACGGCAAGGTTTGTTGCTCAATTTCAGTGCAGCTCATTTATATACTGTATGCAGGGACCACTGCATAGCAAAGTGGTCACTAAGTAGTAGCTTGTTCAGCCGACAGCATGCGTATCCGTACACTTTATATTCACGGCTGCCTGCTATTGGGTATATAGTGCCGGACCTATAGCACTGCGCCTCGGTACCCTACAGTGGCATGCGCTGTAACCTTGAGCACTAGCAGTGTGTCATATAAGTCGTATAGTCGTGCGTGTAGTTCTAATCAATACACACGGGGGGTTAATTGTAAATTATGTTCTATTGCGTTTTGTTGTACATGAGTTGGTTACCAACCTTTCTCTATAAGTTGCATTATTTATATGTATGATCAATCGATGGAATATATTTGTCCCACAGCATTATAGTCTTACTTGACGCCAATGAATTGCCTCCCTCTATGAATATGTGGTACATGTAGATGCAAGGGTGTTAAATGTATTGCTCAATAGTAATAGTTTAATGATAACCACTACTTCAGGCTCTGATAATCTGACCTATGGATCAGGTCCCTATTACAATACAATGTAGTGGACTGAAGTGTGGTATGAAGAGACTTCAGTCCCTCAGTCTGCCCCAAAATTAAATATAAAAATAAATTATGGTTAGTAATACATTATGCACTTATGGCTGAGCCATTTTGAAATGCTCCCAAACCAGCATCATTTGGGTTCACATGGAATAGTTCACATTATTATCACATATTGGTCTATTACTAACTTAGCCACACTACCCTGTACTCAACCGTAATGGTGTGCACAGATGTATGAACAAAGCTGCAATCAGAAAACGTGTGAGCTTTTTTTCCGATTGAAAGTGTGCAATGGAGCCATTCTGTCTGGCATGCACGTGTGCAGCATTGGTGCTATTTTGGAAGCAAAGGATGGCTATTATGGGTGGTGGGCAAGTCCTAGTTGGCTAAGGGATTGTGTCCAACAATTTGTGCATAACATGTAACTAAATGTAACAAAATCCTCTAACCAAAATCCTGACATTACATATAAATAGTTTCGAAGCCTTCGATCGTATGTGCTATACTTAATAAGGGTGCACCTCCCTCCCTAATTCATGCTATGTTGAGTTGATGTTATCTTTCCATAAATAGTTTGGTCGCACCTGGAGAATTAAGCAGTCTCTGCCTGGCTTATAGGACAAAGGGTTGTGTAGAAACAACATCTAGGTTTACCTCTGCTGATATTTAATAGGATCAAATTAACACACTGGCCACTACATCTCAAAATGAACTTGAATTTGTACCATTCGAAATGGTTGGATTTACAGGCATGGCTATGTGTGGATGCGTGGATTGTTTTAATGCGAGGTATGTGCATGGCTAAATGTGAATCTCCATTGTACATCACTCTCTCTCTCTCTTTCCATGTTCTTCCACCTTTCTATCTCTCCCAAAGGTGGCACTGCATGCAGATGACAGATTGAGTGAGCCTGAAGGCACATGATTCAAAACGAAGTATTGTTTGGTGCCAGGACGTAAGACTAAGGCTGTTGTTAGTGCATGTGTACTTTAGTGTGTGTGTATTTTGTGGTGCATTTATGTATGTATGTGTGTGTGTGTGTGTGTTTCTTTGTGTTTGTGTGTGTGCGCATGTTTCTTTGTGTATGTATGTATTGGTGTTTGTGTGTGTGGTGCATGTGTGTTTTAATGTGTAAAAGTATACTCGTAGTATATGGGACGCTTTATGACAAAACCAAGTTTGTGGTATATAAAATATAACAATTATAAACTAGCATCAATTTCAAACCCACATATCTTCCATGCAAAACCCACGTCCTTCCCATTTTCAGGACTTATTGCCACATCAGTATTTAATTCTATTTTTACACACTTTGAGCTCCTTACACTCCGTACTAATATTTGGTAACCTTAAGGGTTAAGAACGCATAAACCGGACTGGTGTGTGCTGGTTTGGTGTGCTGTTAGTGTGCAGACTGGCGTGTTACAAGCATGTACTGGACTGGTGTGTTGTATGTACTGGACTGGTGTGTTGCATGTAGTGGACTGGTGTGATACATGCATGTACTGGACTGGTATGTTGTATGTACTGGACTGGTGTGTTGCATGTAGTGGACTGGTGTGTTGTATGTACTGGACTGGTGTGTTGCATGTACTGGACTGGTGTATTGTATATACTGGACTGGTGTGTTGCATGTACTGGACTGGTGTGTTGCATGTACTGGACTGGTGTGTTGTATGTACTGGACTGGTGTGTTGTATGTACTGGACTAGTGTGTTGGTCTGGTGTATAGAAAGTTCTGGACAAGTGTGTTTTATGTACTGGACTGGTGTGTTCATAAGAATATAAGTGTGTTCATAAGAATATAAGTGTGTTGTCTGTACTGTTGTACGAGTATGTTGTAGGTGCAATGTACCTACTGGATTGCAATGTTGCTGTGTGGTCACTGTGATCCAGATCCTACTTTAAATGACACCAATTCAAGTGCTCTGATTATGGGTGGGGGTGTCTCACTAGTTCCTGAGCCCTACATGCAGTACAGAGGCATTAGCTATTAGCCAGCCTATCTGCTTGCTACCACCTCAGTGTGTGTGCTTGTGTGCACGTTTTTTTAAATGTACATGGTGGGTCTGTAGCTTTTTACTGGAAGGAAGCCTTGGTAGTGGCAGTGAAACCCTATCTCAATAGATTTGTAAGGACTGGGCCACTGGAAAGTTTATATCTGAGCTATTCACACACATGGCTTCACATAAACCCATGGCTTCTCCAAGGCATGTGTGTGTGTGTGTGTGTGTGTGTGTGTGTGTGTGTGTGTGTGTGTGTGTGTGTGTGTGTGTAGGGGTGGGGGCACACCTAAATTTACAAATTCTGAGGATGGTACACTGGTATCTATTACTTCTCACCACCACCCTCCCTCTTTAACAAAGGTGCAAGGGCAATGCCCCACCCCCTTTCCTCACCCCTCATACAACATACCAGTTGAGTACATGCAACACAGCACATACAGTGTATTATGTACTGGACTGGTGTGTTGAACTGGACTGGTATATATATATATCGGGCTGGTGTATTTGACTGGTATGGCCAGTCCAGTACATACAACACACCAGTCCAGTACATACAACACACCAGTCCAGTACATACAACACACCAGTCCAGTACATACAACACACCAGTCCAGTACATACAACACACCAGTCCAGTACATACAACACACCAGTCCAGTACATACAACACACCATTCCAGTACATACAACACACCAGTCCAACACAGGATGGATGGGTCTCTTCTAAAATAAAGAACGGTGTGGCAGTATGTTCCTGAAAATGGGAAGGGCATTTTTGGCTTGGAAGACATGTAGGTTTGAAATTGATGCTAGTCCTTTTATTTTATACATGTATACCACAAGAGTGGTTTTGTAGGCCACAACATGAAGCAGTAGGTAAACTACCTTAACCACAAATTTGACAGAGAGCTGATAATCCTAAAACTATGCTTCTGATTTTGTACTTGAATGTCAATGTCTCTGTCTTTGACAATGCATATGACGTATGACATGATTTTTGAAATAGATGCTGGCCTCATGAAGGCACTTGCCCAGGAGACTACTGCTGATTGCAGATTTCCATCTTAATGTGCCCCTCCTTCATGTGTGTGTGTGTGTGTGTGTGTGTGTGTGTGTGTGTGTGTGTGTGTTCAGAGCCCTGCCTACCAACCCATATTGGAGTAAGGTCTGGAGAAGAAAATGGCGGTCACTACCATGTGCAGGAATCAAACTTTTATGTATGTGTTGTTTGGTAGTGTGAACATTTTGGTTCTCTCCACATAAACTGATTTCTGTCACAATGGGCAAATGCCACAAATGGCTCAGCACAGCACACAGTGCAAAAAGTTAGTTATACGATACTGTATATTTTTGCGTATATTGAAGAATACTCAAAATATACGCGTGTGTAGTATATTTTAAGTATACGACGGCGTATATTCAAGAATACGCATGTGTTAATTACGTCACTGTTTATATAGGCACCGCACTGCAAAAGGTTAGTTTTACGATACTGTATATTTTTGCGTATATTTGAAGAATACCCAAAATATACACCTGAGTAGTATAAGCCTGCGTATATTCAAGAATCCGCAAGTGTCGAATACGTCACTGTTTTTATAGGCACCACAGTGCAAACGTTAGTTTTATCATTACCGTATATTTTTGCGAATATATGCACGCCGGAGTAGTATATTGTAATCCGCAAGCGTCACCGTTTATATAAGCACGTTTTCGATACACCAGTGAGTATTTTTATATCGTACTACCAACCGTGCATATTCAAATTCTTGTGTGTATATACTTGTGGGAATTTTTCAAATCCTTACACGTTAATAACCTACACCGCCTTGCATGCGACAGTCAGCACATGTCAAAGACCGCGATTGATTTCATAATTGATTTAAAATCACTTGTAAAATGATCGCATGATTGACAGAACAGTATCTTATACGCAGGTGTGCTTTAAGCATCTGTAAGCGGCCAAGATTGATAGCAGGTATACACGAGGTACAGACTGACAAACATACAACAATAAGGTATATATATATATGTGTGATCACGGGTGTGCGTGTGACAATCTATTACACAATGTTCCATCAATACAATGTACTGCGCAAGCGCAGACTAATAAATCCTGCATTACACATCTATGAAATCAAAAATTGATTTTGACCCTGCGCATGCAGTATAAACGGAACCCAACACGATGATTATTGACGATAACATACAGTGTATTTGCTGTGTGCCAAACGAAGGCCCCACTTTTCTTATCGGACCAGAAGCAGACAGCACCCCCCCCCCCCCCCTCCCAATTTTTCTTATATCAGGCCTGACCTGATATCCTGAACGCCACTGATTCAGTGTGGAATTCGATCGCAAAATCGAAGTCTAACTATACAGATCGATATAACTTACAAATTCCCTTCGCACACACTACATCCTATATATCTATATACACACTGCTTATATTGACCCTGTGTATTTGTATCTTTCAGCATGCAGGAGTGCTGCTCCTGGCCCTCGTGTTTTCGAACATAGAAGCTACCACTCACTGTAGCACTTGTCATCAGAAGTATTCGCAACCAACTTACTGTAAGGTATTGTAAAGTGAATGTATCACTATGTTATGGATGACAAAGGAAGTATTTATAAACACAAGTTTGGCTCTGCACTATATGGAGAATGGCTCTGGCATTTTCTCTCTATATTAAGCAAATGTGTTAGTCCTTGGAAGCTGGCAGTGGGCTCCTTCCCGATCATAGCAGTCTCAAACTGCTGGATATCCTAGTGCAAAATTGGGGTCTTGGAAGGTCCGTATCCCTGAACATCACTGTTATTATGAGCTCACCACTAAATCCTACAAGTGGGAGCAATGGATGGTGCAGTCTTGATGCACTGGAGTGCAGGATAATCCAATGAAATGAGGCCTGGGATAGAGGTTTCTAATTATTAACCACTAGTGACTGCCAAACTCAAATGTATCTTTATTGCTAAATAGGATCGAATGCAAGAGCCATCCTCCAAAGAGTAATTATATCTGGTTATTTTATTTTCAAGGTGCATCGTGGTGGTACTCCTTTCACTTGCCTTACATGCATGGTTATTGTTACCACATCCCTCTCCCTCTTGACCTTTGATGCCAGCAACTATTAGCACATCAGCAGCATTACACTCCAACATAGAATACACAAACACGAACAAAAACCCATAACAGATTGTTCCACCTCTCCACCACCAGTAACCAGATCCTTGCAGCACGACAGCACTGTGTTCCACATAAGACCACACATACAACATACGCATATATAAGAGCAATGGGCATAAATAAAACCTAACTAACTCTATTTAGAACAGGTGAGCGCACCTGATCTCGGAAAGAACCTGTGGAAAAACCATCTGAAGGAAAAAACTGGCGCAAAAGCCTTCCTAACTACACTGCTCATCATGCACAGGTTACAATGGCTTCTTCTGGTCAGATCCACCATCATCCGTATATACTCTGGACACACCATCACAAGGTAAATTGCAAGACACAACGTGCACTTAGAATGCTGACTCAATAACACCTTCACTCCCTTATAAATCTGCTGCCATGTGTAGCCACTAAATCTCACATTTAGGCAGGAGCTCATCTCCTGTCTTTCAACTGACTAGAACTATATGTGACGTGTATATATGCGTACCATGTGTGTATGTCTGTGTCTATGCCTGTGTGTTGACACTTGTTTGTGTATGTGCAAGTGTGTGTGTCTGTGTGTATGGACATCTGTTTGTGTGCATGTATATGTGTGTCTGGGTGTGGAGCAGTCTATAAATACATGCTAATTGTGTGTGAATGTGTGTATTTATGGACGTATAAATGTGTGTCATTACTATTTTTAATTTGTACCATTTCCATTCTTACCATACTGTTTAAAGGTTTTTGATGCCACTTCAAGAATGCTTGATCATCTTACTTGTAAGTTCTCTGTTATCGGTGTAATTTACATGACAACCGATTTTTAATAAGTGCGCCAATTAGAGTATGCCAACATTAGCAATTGCACGTGATAGTATTTCCGTGCAAGTGTGGCCTCGAAAGTGGAAAGGTACGTGTCTTTTATCATTTGAAGGATCCGTTTGTGGTGTAGTAAACCAGCCCCTAAAGACAAGCCTAGTATACGGTAAGTACTTCTCAACCAATGTTGTGAGCAAGTGTCTGACTTTGAATAGCTTGTCATATCGCAATTTGTGCACTTTTTTGGTGGTCGATTCTGCTAAGGTAAGTGACGCAATGGCATTGCTGCTACCTTTATTTTGCTTTTCTGCAGCGTTTCGACTCGAACTGGTAAGTATGCCCTGAGGCGCTAAAACTTTTTTTTTTGCCTTAGGACGAGAACTCAAGCACGAGAACTCAAGCACGAGAACTCAAGCACGAGAACGCCAACGAGTCTATCCGAATTGGTAAGTATGGCAATATCAATTGGCGCCAAATGTTATTTTGTTCTCGTCTATCATCAGGTCACGTATGAAGTTAGTACGTGGGGACCGCTGTCTCAAGATTATGGTGTTTGTATCTGTTTGTAACTGTTGTTTTTGACGTTGTATCACTTATATGTACGAAGAAAATTTTTATAGCCAACCAGAGGCAAGGGAAGGGGGAGGGGGAGTGCGGAAGGACCAGTTTACGGAAGATTAGAAACGAAATATACGATAGTGCACGGTTCAATAAAGCAGGTAACGTTAATGAAATTCAGAGGTTTGCTAGGATACCACAAACCACACGTGACTGACTATATTGCAATATACGCTCCTGCTTATATGGTTCTATAAGCAGGTGCTTATATTTTTTGCGTATATTCGAATATACGCTGTAGTATACAGTATCGTATAACACACTTTTTGCACAGTGGCAGGGGACTTTCATGATGATTCACACATGTGTGCCAGTGTAAAGCATGGCATGGGACATTGGCTACAAAATTGTCTACATGCATGCAATGTAGATGCAATTTGGGATCTGTTTATACAATATGACACTACTGATGTGATGTGGTCAAGAAACCTTATGAGCATGTAACATCTACACATACACACACACACACACACACACACACACACACACACACACACACACACATACACCAGCAAAAAGTTCTTGGACAATATTCGTGCCCAAGATCTTGCCCATGGTGGCAAGATTATGCTGGGCCTTGCAAGATCTTACTCAAGTCAGTGATAGGAATAGGGGGGGTAGGGGGGGGCAACTGCCCCCCCCCCCCCCCCCCCCCCCCCCTCCCCACTTTTACACCAGCGATACTACAGATAAATGCGTAATTTGTTATGAATTACACTGCAGTCATGTAACGTCGTTAGATGCAAATAGCGTTGGCTTCTGGGGCACAGCCCCAGACCCCAATGCGGAAGCTTATAGCACTCCGATCCCCTAGCTGGCTGGGGGAGGGGCACCACTCTCCCGCCATGATGACCATCGAACTTTGCCCCCCCCCCCCCCCCCCCCCCCCACTTTTAAACTCCTTCCTACGCCGCTGCAAGATATGGCAAGATCTAGGTCTCCTGCCAAGATCTTGCTCTTCTTGGCAAGAATCTTGCCCAAAAACGTTTTGCTGGGACTAGTCCCCAGAATATACATCACTGCATGCATGAATTGTGCTACCACACAACAAGGGTTATGTTTTAAAAGTACAAGTCCTGCTATGAGGTTCTCAACGTGACGTCACAGTATCTTAGAGCGTTACAATAAAAAATAATCAAACGGTAGCCATACATATCTTGAAAGAGAACTACGGCAATGCATGGGTTCCAAAGGCTAGCGCTTAAGTTTAAAAGACTGCTTTGGTAAATGGGTACTATATGTTGCGGCCGACGTCCGAGTTTTGTTATTTGTGCTAATTGATGCGCATCCACCTCTTGTCGGAGGGTGGGGGGAAACTGCTATAGTATAGGAGTTATTAACGAATCGCAATTAAAATGGCATTAATTTGAAGTTTTGATCATTAAATTGTAATTACCAGCTAGTCTCGTTCTCTGGCCCGGGAACGAGACTACGACGGTAATTAATTTTTTGTCTTGATTTTTGTATTACATTGCTTTATTGCAACGCAATGAAAACTACAATTCAGATTCAGACTAATTTTTAGTATTTTCCGTGGTCATTTAGAATTCAATTTGAAATAAAATGCAAGATGACCGCCGATGTATGGGCGATTTCTCCATATGATACACTCATACCAGTTTATAGACCACCTGTCACGCAAAAAAAAGAAAAGTTTTTGCGAAGCACTATTAGCCCGCGGGCTCAATATCATGGCGTACGTTAACATAAAAAACATAACACACTGTATGTCTGAAGTCCTCGAAGGATGCCTAACCCATATGTTCAACTGTATGTACCTTCCCTTGGACGGATTGCACGAGATAACCCACATTCCAAAGCTATGCTATAATGAGGTCCCCAAATATGGGGACGAGACCTAATGTCCATTTGTTCTATGAAATTAAACACCCGCCCTTGGGATTGTCAATCTAAATGTATTAATGAATGTAAAATAACCACGTTTTTAAATGTTGAAATGATAAAATCAAATAGGTTGTAATTAATTAATTAGACACAATATGCCAATTTTATAAACAGCAGAATAACTTTGATAAAAGTTCGAAAAAGTATGAAATTTGATTGGCGTTTTACTTTATAAAAATGAAAACGTATCAAACATGAAAAAGCTAAATGACCACTACAAATTAAATTTAATTCGCTTTGAGTTTTAATAACTTACCACTTCATAATACAAATAGTGTTTTTAATACCGTAATAATTAATTTAGTGATGTTATCAATAGTTATCCCATAACAGCTTCAACCCAACAACCTTTGTGTAAATTATGGTCTTAAATGTTAATAACTAACTATTGAGCGGAGTAGCTAGGATCACTGTTCCATCAGATTCAGATCCTATTAGTTATTAAAATCTATTACCTCTATAACTTGAATAACTTTAATTGGGGAGTTTGAATATTATGAAGGTAGATTACAATTACTCAACATCTTACAATAATTGATCTAAATGGATTGCTAACTAGTGTAACATGTTAATAAATCGGTAATTAATTACAATCCTGATTTTAAAGAGTTGAGTTGTTTTGTGGACACCCTGTATGAAGCATTGTGACATTCGTACATGTAAGTAGCATTGCATGAATATAAAACTTCCTTAGTGCACATTGCCACATACCCCTTGTATTGCTTATATCAGCACATTGGTTATTTTTGCACAACAAAAATGTTCTGTTAACATATTTGCAATCACTCCAGAAATAAAACAAAAGACATTGATGTCACCCCCTTAGGGATTGTAATATATAAAAAATTTGTGTTATAACCACTTGATGCGTTACACGCTCTGTCCCTCACCAACACTTATCCCCGCCCACCCCCAGTGTGTGTACAACTCTTCCTCTGGTGTCCCTATGGAGTAGAACCTGTACACATGGACTGGCTTTCTCTGCGGGAACCTCAGCACCCTACCGATGGCCTGCTGCTCAAATGCCTGGGCCTGGGCAAGAGGAACCACGCCCACACTGGCTACACCAGGTGGACAGTACGGATGGATTATCATAACGTGGTTAGCGACCTCTAGGTTGGCCCCTGGAAGGGAAAGAGAGAAAGCGAGAATGACATTAGCATTGGATGGGAGTTTCGGCTAACAACCTGAAGATTGGGACTCCGACGACAGTATGAGTACCCTCTTCTCAGGTTTGGTCCGGAACTCCTCCAAGATGTCGCACCTCTGGCTCAGCGGCCCGTCCAGGAAGCAGTACTGGATGTACGGGGGCATGGCCATGCATGTCTGGCGGAGGAGGTCCTGCCACTGACCAAACACAAGCTGTCCTCAGGATAGGTCTTGAGTATGTTAATCAGCTGCAGCAGGACGCACGCTATCTTGCTGCCATGCCTCTGCTGGGTGACGTCTTCAGCTGTACACGACGGCAACGAAGAGTAAGGCGCATCGGTGATGAAAGCTTTGTGGCACCCATCCCCCACACCAACACACATGCACCACCTCACACACACCTTCCCCATACCATAACATACATGCACAACTATTTCACACCATCTTGTATGCACACACATACACATGCACACACCTTCCCCACATCATAAACCCTATTCCACATCATCCCATATGCACAGACTTCCTACAACTACACTCATGCAAACACCTTCCCCCACACCATCAATGCACACACCGATTCCACACCAACACATATGCACACAACCTACCCATTCATAAACCCTCACTTGGACACACCATCACACATGGACATACATGTAGCCTCCCCACAGCATCATCCAACACACACATGGACACACCCTCCCACACCATCACACATGGACACACCCTCCCCACATCATTGCACCAACACACATGGACACACCCTCCCATACCATCGCACATGGATACACCCTCCCCACACCACTACTCCACACATCTACATGTACACACTCTCCCCATACAATCTCATATGCACCCACACCCTACCACATCATCACCCATACCAACACACATGCACACTTCCGACCACCAATGCACATGCACACACAACACCACACCATCACACATCCCACACCAACACATACCCTCCCAACACCAACACATAAGGGCACACCCTCCCCACACCATCACACACCAACACACGGACACCCTCCCCACACCATCACACCTGATTTATTAGCCGAGCATACAAATGTGCACACATCCCTCCTAGAGGTAGATGCACGACACTGTGGACACAACGTCCTGTCATTCATCTGGAACAGCTGTGAGGCACAGACAGCACACATGGAGTGGAGGCAGGGCATCACGCTGACCACACGATTGCCAAGAGCGTTCATGCATATCAGACATTCTGCTTCACACGTGATGCTGTCGGTAACAGTTTGCAAGAACGCCAGTTGCTTCTCAAGTGTGTTGATGTCTTTTCTCGCACTATTTCTCTGCTGCAGCAGAACCAAAGACACTCCCACATCATTGTCAAAATCGTCAATGTCTGCTACTAAATGAACGGCGTCTTCACTCTGTTCAGCACAACCCATCGGTTTGGCCTCACCCCTCTCCCTGTCCTCTACGTACGTGTTCCTCTCTGCGGCAACTTGCTCTTCCAGCCACCAGAGCCTCCTCTTGGTCTCCCCCAGGTCCTCAACGATAGCGTCCCTGTGCTTGCGCACCCAGTCGTCCATGGACACAAAGCTCTGCGTGCCGCTGAGATCAGACCCGCCTCCCCCTCCCCCACCCCTCTCCCTGTGCACCAGGTGGAAGAACGACGTTAGCCTGATGGCCGACTGGAGGTCGTCCTGCAGGATGTAGGAGTGGAGGACAGACATCTCCTGCCACTGGAGGGTCACGGGGTGCATGTGCACCATCAGAGGGGGAACAGGGAGGCACAGGAAGGGTGGGTCACGACGACAGCGGGTGCGGCTGAACCAGAAGAGCATGCTGTCGTACGGGAGGCAGCGGGAGGCCGAGGCGTCTATGCCGAGGGCGAGGTGCATCATGGGGAGGAGGGGGGTGGGCGTGGCCGTGAGGAGCCAGCGACGCGGGCAGTCGTTGGCTACCAGGGCCTTGAAGATGCTTGGGGTCTTTGCCGCCTCCTGTGGTTCGTCCACGACGATACGATACGGGGGAGTTTCGCTCAAGTATGTGTCGGCCACGTTGTGCGGGATTATTACCACATTGGCCGAGGCGCCTTGACACCAGCCTGAATGGGGACAGTCGTCCACCACAAGCACTCTAATGTTGGGCACGAAACGGACCAACTCTGAGTGCCACTGGCGGGCGATGTGCGCGGGCACGTACACGGCCGTGACCCCCCTGCGGAGGGTGCGCCGTATGACTTCGGCGGCGATGACCGTCTTCCCCGAACCAACGGGATGGGCCACCACACCCCCTCGTGCTAGGGAGCGGGCACAGAGGTACTCGACGTCTCGAGCAAAGATCTCTCGCTTGAACCCGTTCCCCACGCTGTGCCATATGCCGTGGTGGTAGGCGTGAGACCGCCCAAACAGGACAGACTGAGGCACCAGGAGGGACTCACTCTTACCTGACTCCAAGTCCAACATCCAAGACACTGTTCGCTCCTGGTGGGGGAAGAGGTGGCTCTTTGGTGCGCAGGACCTTGTGGCTGAGGCCTGTCGCACGAGCAGGGGCAAGGGTACGGCCAATCCATCCTCTGAGGTACACGGATCGGTTGATCCTTGCACACGAGCAGGTAGAGGGTTTTTCTGTTGTGATTCAACGCTCGTAGCTGTGGTCCCGATGCCAGCAAGGGGGTCTGCAGTGATTGGTGCAGGGTCTACAGTAGACCCAACACCCACAGGGTCTACAGTGAGTGGTGTAACTGCAACACCCACAGGGACTACAGTGATTGGCGTAACCGCAACATCCACAGGGTCTACAGTGATTGGTGTAACCGCAACACCCACAGGGTCTACAGTGATTGGTGCAGCCCTGACACACACAGGGACTACAGTGATTGGTCCATCCCTACCACATGAGACAGTGGCTGCGCCACCAACATTGCTGGTAGGGTCGAGGGGCTCACTGCGGGGGAGGAGTGAATTCAGCTCTGGATCCTCACCCACCTCAGCCTGGTGGTGCTCACGTTGACACCCATCAAAGTGATCGTCAATTGTTGCCGGGAATTCCCGGGGAGGTTTGGCAATAATGCACTCAGACAACAGGGCAGCGCCATGGCTGTTGCCTCGCCCTTTTGAAAGGTCCCTCACAACCACAGGCGTGTTAGTCGTCACAATGGCTCTGACACACTCCTCCCCAGCCACGGGGACAATGAACAGGCGCAGGAAGCCGGCCTCAAAGAGGTCGTAGCGCATCAGACCGCGCACCGAGGGGTTGAGGCAATGCTTTAGGCCTGCCCACCACTTGTTGCTGAGCAACACGCGGTGGGCGTCGGGATCCATCTCCTTGGGCACCTTGACCCAGCCTTCCTGTGTCACCTTCCACGTAAGGTTCGAGCAAGAACTAGGGACCCCGAGGAACTTGTCGTCCTCGTCAAGGCTGACAAACTGTATTTCAACAGAACCGTCCAGTTTGAGCAACTCCAGGTACTGAAGTCGGTGGTCGGCGAGAACGAGTTCCAAGGTCCAGTTGATCCCCGGCCGCTGGGTCCACACTTGACTGCGCCTGCGCGCGACTCCAACACACGGCGAAGAATTTGCGCGAAGGTACATCGACGAGGCTCAGCGTTGTAGGGGCCGATCGCGAGTGACATGGCGAAGGCGTTGGTGCGGACGTAGCCCCGGGCAACGTGAGTGGTGGAAGAGTGGGCGGGGGGGCGCACGGGCTACTGATCCTCTCCGCGGGAGCGGGTGTAGTGAGGCGGCTGCTATCCTGCGCGGGAGCCGGGGGACTATAGTACGACGCTGCGGCGCTTACTGGGTTAACGTAGGTGGAGCGGTTTACAATGGGAAGAGAAGGGGATTCGGTAGGTGGCCTTCGCGAGACGGAAAGAGTTGAAATGTTTCCCATTGTTGGCGCTGTGCTGCCAAACAACGACAGTGGACCTGTCAGAGTCCTGTGTTGATTGATGACCAGGCGCTGATGACAGCTTAACAGGCATCGACAGTTCAGCTGGTGGGTGTGGTCTACAAATCACGTGCATATCTTTCCTTTTCCAGTTTTAATAATGTCCGATACGCTTCGTAGTCCCAGGCCGATACCCTTATCTTGTGTGTTCGGCCGAGGCTAGATGGGTGAACTCATTGGTAACAATTTATGATTGGCTGTGTGAAAGGACTTGCCCATAGAAACGTCGAGCTGGCTGGACCCAGGTCAGTGTAATAGCAGTACTGTAGTCGCATCTTCAGACAGAAGAGAGCTCATGGGAGGGGGAGGGGGGTTGAGCCTCGCTCTAGTCTCGTACCCACACCATATTACTAATTAAGGAGGAAAATCGCTCTTGAGCAACACCCTGGGGATTGGGAATACATAGGTCCGGTGGGAACGCAAGCACGTGACCAGAATCGATGAATATATAAATTGGTTGGCAACTGTGGCTAAAACATGGTTGTTAGTTGTTGTGCGTTTGGTTGCAAAAATCGCCACGGGGAACGTACTGGCCTTGGTTTTTATCGTTTTCCAATAACGGATCGTGCCAGAAGACTGAAGTGGATAAAAGCTCTGAAAAGACAAAACTGGATACCTACGGTACACTCACGAATTTGTGGTGACCATTTTATATCAGGTGTGTACGGCTATATGCTCACAGTTTGTGCGCGTGAATTTCACTGTATCTTTTAACGTGCAGGAAAACCGGTCAACGACAGCAGCAATGTAGACTACGTTCCTACTGTATTTTCGTTTAAGAAGACGCAAGAAAGCTCAGAAACGCAACGTGAGCGAGAGGTGAGAGTTAAGTCTAGGAGAGACAGGGAGCGTGAAATGGAAAGACATCGCGATGCAGTGGAAGGTCTTTTACTTCTCGGAGACTCGCAGTTCATGTGTGAAGCAGGAATACAGACTGCAGCCCTTGAGGTCCAGTGTACAGAAACGCAAACACCAACGAGCACAACATCTTCAGAAACGCAGACAAGCCCTTTAACGTTCAGGTACAGTGAAATAGCTTCCAATGATGAAGCGGTGAAGTTTTACACGGGACTACCCACCTGTTCTGTTTTTGAACAAGTATTAGCATACCTTTTGTCATGCTCTCCTACACTGGCCGTCAAGTCACACACAACAACAAATGTGCGCTTATGTGATGCGGACCGCTTATTGCTGACCTTAATGAGACTAAGACTTGGTCTCTTGGTACAAGACCTTGCTTACCGCTTTGGCATCAGTGAGTCCACAGTATCAGATATATTTATTGCATGGATAGATGCAATGTACTGTAGTTTAAAATTTCTAATAATAAATTGGAAGAGGTTTAAAAGTGGCCTGATCAAGAAACATGCAAGTCAAACATGCCTCAGATTTTCAAAGACTTGTATCCTAAGGCAAGATGTATCATTGATTGTTCTGAGATATTTACAGAGCGACCATACGCATATCAAGCACGGGCACAAACTTATTCCAATTATAAGAAGCACAATACAGTGAAATTTTTAGTTGGGATAACACCTTGTGGTGCCATATCTTTTTTGTCAAAGTGTTGGGGTGGCAGAGCTACAGATAAGTTAATCACCATGAACAGTGGTTTCCTACGCTTACTTGAACATGGTGACATTGTACTGGCCGACGGGTTTTGACATACATGATGATGTTGCAATACATGGGGCAAAGCTGGAAATCCCCTCCTTCACTGGATGAGGTGGAGTATTCTCAACGACTTTCAAAAGTCAGGATTCACATCGAAAGAGTTATAGGACTACTTAAGAATAAGTATACTATTCTTCAGTCGACACTGCCAGTTTCTACACTTAAATGTAATGATGGAAAAGAAACATCACTAACTGACAAAATTGTGACTGTATGTGCTGCATTAGTAAATTTGTGTTCAAGTGTGATTGAATCTATTTCATTTTAATTACATAAAAAAGCAAAGTTATGTCTCAGCGTGTCTGCATTCAGCACAACAGTACCATTTTCCGCGTGGTTTGCTCTTCAGACCCACACATTCGAAATGAAACCACTGGCGTGTGCAATTTTCATTGTCACAAGCTACCATTGCACCTTCATCTTTGCCATTGCACCAGCAGTAGGTGTCTTCTTTTTCAGACACGTGAGCAGTGCCCTGTTCCCGCTGTGTTTTACCAGTCATGAGCAAAGGTAACAGCACCCTTACAAAGAATGTATCAAGAGCTGGCTTGACAGTTTCAAAGAGTGTATCGGGAAGGATACGTTCAATGTGTATTCCATGAGGAGTCCAACAGACAAAGTCACAATATTCCATTTCACAAATAGCCAATTGCCCTTGTATCTGATAATAGTACTCATGGGTTTTCTTCAGGCGTACTAGGCCATCAACATGTTCAAGGCAAAATTGTTGTCCACAACACTATGTGGGTGACTTTCTTTGTGCTTGTAGGGACACTTAATTTCAATAAGCCCATTCCCACAACAGTCACATTTTACAATCCCGTCTGGTGTGGCTCCAAGGTGAGGATATTTGGGATTCACACGAAGTCCGCTCAAAGTGCAGGAGAGTTCTGTGTGATCATCTTTAATTTGCCCAAAATACTGTTCTCGTGCGTTTTGTTCGTTCTCTATTCCCCATTTCAGCGACAACACTTCAGTATGTGCATGGACCTTCGTTTCCATGATTTCTTTGATCAGGGATCGTGACGGATTTTCAATAGATGTTCGTGCCACTGCAAATATTTTGGAAGCAGTTACACGACCTTTACGGTGCTGATGCCATAGTATTGACTGTGACTGAAGTCTGGTTACCTGTTCCAAATATGATGCCTCGTCTTTTGAGACAACCAGCTTCGTTTGAAGAATAACTTGACACTCTACATTGAGCTCTTCTGATGTCATCTTGTTATAAGGTACCTTATGCGAGGATGTTAACAAAAATGGTAGCTTTTGAACAACTGGCTGAGATTGAGCACATGGTGTTGGTTTTTGTAGGATCGACGAGAAGATGACAGCACTGGGAAAAACATCCTTTAAGTTTGAAAGAAATTTCGCTTCAGCCTCTGGTTGTATCACAGCATTCCCTGTGGCAAGACGTCCTTCCTTTTGCGCATTTTTGCTCACATTGGTGGCCAGCTTAGGTCGTTTTGGTCGTTTAAATTCGATATTCGCTATAAGAGCTGGTTCCACCTACAAGTCAGTACACTCACTGATGTAATGTAATAATGATAATACCTCCCCTTTGCCATGTTTACATGCATGTACAATTTAATTATTCAACAACAGCATGGAACAACACTGCATGACATATTGTAATTTATGTATACCTTTGAGCAAAATGAACTGTTCCATTTACACACTTGGGAAGTTGATGAAGTGTAGCCTAGCTTCACAGCACATTCAATTTTGAACATCACTGCAGCTATGTGAGAGCAGCCTTCCCCTAGACTGCGTAATATATCAAAATGTCGCTAATGTTAATAACTGATGTACTAACAAAAAAAAAAAACAAGGTATTACAATACACACCATGTAGTACTTACCCTGCCTTGCATGTGCAGTAAGCAGACACAATATAACCATCAGGCTTAGCTATAACCCAAGCTTCATGTGCTTCATCTGGTGAGCGCTGGCTTGGATTGACTTTAGCCTTGACCAATACGCATTTTGCTACGCCTTGCCCAAATGCCATTGCGAACACAGTTCTCACGTACCCAGACTCAAAGAAATTATAGGCTTCTAGTTGCTTCCACGAAAGCAGCAGCTCCTGGGTGTATGTGCCTGGTCGTTTAATGAAGTACCCAAAAATATGACCGTACTCGATCCGCGGCCACAATGACATATCGTCTCAGAAACAATGGCTATTTGCTTCCAAGTATGGGTCGTCACTTACCTGCAAACCAACAGACTCCAGCTTTTGTTTATACCTTTCTTTTGCAACCAAATCGAGACCGTCCATATTGTTCGCACCATACGCTTGCCAACCAAATCAATTATTCATAAGCGTCACGTGATCCGCCGGTTCTATGTATAGGGGGAGCGGCTCAACTGAGTCTGAGTAAAATTACTCGAGGCAATGGAGGGCCCGTAGTCTCCTACCGATTGTAGTTTTTGCCATCTTCTGCATCTTCATAGGGGCTTTGGGAGTTTAGCCTGGAGTTGACTTTTGATGAGTCTGCTGGCAAAGCTATGTTAAAAACTTGACTACGTTTGTATACATTCTTATCATTATGGTATGAGTATGTTCGTAAGGGGGCGTCTCTAAACTATTTTGGAAAAGTTAACGTCATTTCGACGTTACGGGGGGGGGGGGGGGGGGGGGGGGGCGGGGTTCAGGCTCGTGACGTTTTCCGATGCACTGACCTAAAAAAATGGCGTCCGGACTCCCACAACCTTTGATATCAATGACGTTATGAGGAGGGGGGTAATAATGAAACGTCACAATGACGTTATCTTTTCCAAAATACGCTCCCTAAGTTGTCCAATGCAATTTACTCGACTCACTTCAACCATGGCATGCGTGCCGCGCGCCGGCTAGCGAGTGTTGCGTTTTTCGGGGCGGATAAGTCCATGCACACATACATATGTTGAGCTGTAGTAAAGACGTGCCTGCTGATCAGCTGCATGACGAATGCTGTTCCTGGAGATTGTAAAATTTTATTTTGTTACATGAAAACAATAAACTCGTTTACAATGAAGAGTCGACGGAAGTATTGTAAACCTTGGTCTGTGGGACACAGCAGGTGTATCACAGTAGACATGCTATTGCGTGGAAACTTACATCCTGCATGTCTGTGCCCCTTACAGGTCAAGAAGACTACGACAAATTGAGTCCACTTTCATATCCTATGATGGAAGTTCGCATATATAGATAACACTGAATTTTATTCATCCGGTTTAGGACGTGTTTGTCTGCATTTGTCTGGTGAGTCTTGCTTCCTTATTAAATGTGAAAGAAAAAGTGAGTTATAACTAGCATGGCTTTGTGAATGGCTACAGAACACAGCGGTATACTTACTGTTATCCGATTATATAAATCGTCGTTTATATTTGCTGTAGAGGTATCCAGAATTAAATCGCCATTATATTGTCCTGGCACCCCCATTGTCCGTATGGAGACAAAGATAGACCTAAATGACGACAAGAAAACTATTTCGAGTCTCAAAGAGAGTGGCAGAGTCTGTCCATGCCCTACGTTTGCAAAAGGACATCGTTGCGGTCAAGCTAATGTGTGGAGTGCTTCGAAATGCTTTTTTGACGAGGCAGGCAGACCTCAAAAGACGGATAAGAAGCACATGCAGAAAATGTTTCGTACTATAAAACCTTGTGCCTTGCAGATCTTTTCATTTTGTTGTAGTGGGACAGTGTCCAGCAAAATCACCCTTCTGGGTAGTTTTTCAAGTTTTCAAATTTTTTTCCTTTTCCGTGAACTCCAAAGAGCTTCTATCAAATGGTCCTTACGGATCTTTAATTGGACTATCCATCATAAAGTTATTAGGCACTGAATTTATAAGTATAGCCATACATTTCAATGCGAGCGTTACTTTTCTTTTGCTTGTCCTGGAAAATTTGATGAAGTATCATAAGGGTGATTTTGCTGGACACTGCTCCATATGTATTTCCACTAAAAACGTTCAGTATGCTAATAATCGAACACAATACAGTACACAACATACACTTAGACATATATATATATATATATATATATATATATATATATATATATATATAGTTGCATTGAAATGACCACGTTTGGAAAATAATGAAACCACATCAGTGAGGAAAATGAGGGAGGCCAGCTCCATCATCCATGCCATGTCCACTTCTCCAATTTACCCTGGATCCATGCAAGCAAAGGTTTGTTGCACATAAAATAGCAAAAGCCATTCTGGCACGAACCCATACCATTACTTCAGAATGTGACTTCTCCCACTTCATCACAATTAGGTCACACAGGTGCTTCATCAGGTGTTGTGCATCATGACCCAAGACCCCATCTACAGAGACTACAAAAGGTGTAATTAAAGCACGACTTTCTTCAACAGATGATGAGCACTTTCTTTTCTTTTCCTGCTCTGCTGAACATAGCACAGCATCAACAGTACAACTAGCATAAGACTGGGCATCAGTGTCTATGAAACAAACATCTAGCAACGCTCCATATGTATGTTTGTTTTAAATTGACCTGCTAAATTTCCACTTGGATGCCCTTAGAAAATTTGCCACTATACCATCCAATTTTTTTATTAATGCGATTTGGTCAACAACAATTCACTAATGCATGCGCGATTTCATAACTAATTCGCACACGTTTCAAGTTTGAAATAAATGTTACATTGGAAAACAATGAGTGACCTTATGGTGATACCATTAGATAAATATGCACTGCAATGTCAGTTCTGACTCTAGATTGATAAAACAAAACTTCTCTCGAAGTCAACATGTTGTTGACTGTCATGCAGTTCTAAAGATGTGTGATATTTTGATGTGTTACATGATCCATTCCAGCAAAATAATTTAGCACAATTAATATATGCAAAGAGGGGCTTGATAAAAATCTAGACACCCGCAATGAGCCGGTAAATAGCAAAAGACAGGACACCGTAAACCAAAGTACATGCACAGTACTAAAATGTACTTCATGATGGAGACTTACAAGACCTGCTATTTGATAAATAATAAAACGAATAAAACAACACGCTGCACGTATATTATTATGTTCATTGCATCAAGTGGCCAGCTTCCTACTCTCAATCATTTGAAAAGAGCAATTAAAATAGCATAGCAGAGTATATGCATATAGCTTTAGCAAAAGAATGACCAGAAGTTGAATAAATAATCTTCTGCATGCATATACTCTATAATCAATAGTAAGTTCGTTGTTATTGTATATAAGTTGACTTTGTATAGGGTGCATATACTCTATAATCAATAATCAATAGTAAGTTGGTCTTTAGTAAGTTGGTCATTATTGTATATCATGGGCTGTTGAAACTTATGGCTGTGCTGGGGGCTGAAGCTCGCCTTCATCTTTCATGCCTTGCCTCTCAGCTGGCAGCTAGGCTAAATTGCTTCAAATCCCACACCACCTCAACGCTGTATGGTAAGCTCGACCTGGTTCTTGTCAGAGCAAATGCAAGGGCACTGCTATCCTGAGCATATGGCTGGCATCTCTATAGGCTGACATTAAGCTGTCCAATCATAGTCATTGTGTTTTTTGGTGTGATAATAATAATATAAGTTTGAGTTTTTCTATGTACAAGTAAATAAAAACATTCTCTAACGAGAAAGTTGGTGGGCATATAGGATTGACAATGTTGGTGTAAAAAGCACGGAAACAAGTGTGACAGAAATGTTACTGGAAAATTGAAATAGGCCTATTTTTAGCCCATTTTCTCAAGCGTGCGCTGCCTAAATGTGACTGGGCTAAATATAGGCCTATTTCAATTTTCCAGTAACATTTCTGTCACACTTGTTTCCGTGCTTTTTACACCAACATTGTCAATCCTATATGCCCACCAACTTTCTCGTTAGAGAATGTTTTTATTTACTTGTTTCATAAGTTTTTTTTTTCTTTTTTTTATTAAGAACTTGCTAGAACTTGCTAGATGGCCATAGAACTTGCAACAAAATAGGGTATTTCTCGCTGTAGTTTCTTTCTAGATGTGATATGTGTCCAAATGACATGCTAGGATAACGTGCCGGTAAATTCTGAAGAGATTGGTACTATTTTCGTTCTTTAAAACCGTTCGTAGCTCGAGTTATACCTTCCTAAGGAAGACGACGACGACGACGACGACGAACAATTTTTTTGGGAATGGGCACGAGAAGCAGGTTCTTTGTTTGTCAGGAAGCGCATAGTTTAATGACATGAAACTAGCATGAAAACGTAGATCTTGGTGTTGTCGTTCGATTGCTGCAACGAGATAAGTGATCCGTTTCTCCGTTGTCCCTCCCGACGCGATTTAAATTTTTTAATGACATTCATCATTCCTCAATCAATCCTATATTGAACCTGCTGACGCAGGTTCAGATTCATGTAATCTCAAAATTGGTATTAAAATTTTTATCCATTAAAAAAAATGCTGAAAAAAATACTATTAATAATACATTAATAATAATACATTAGTACAAGTGGTGGCTGGGCCTAGACACCTAGTGTGGATCAATTTGTCCTCTGTGTCCTGGGAGAGTACTTGATCCCCTTGGCCATCATGCACTCACCTGCAAGCGTGGTGGAGATGTAGTAACCCGCCACAATAAACTACGTGACACCCTTGCTGAGACCTGTCGCAGGGCCCACCTGTGTGTTAAGGTGGAGGCAGGAAGTAACCTCTCCAAAGACCATAGCAACACTCGCCCTGCAGACATCCTAGTACCTAACTGGTCTTTGGATAAGCCAGCAGCCTTTGACTTGTCTGTGATGTCACCGCTTAACTCCAATGTTTTACTTGAAGCGGGACTCGGAGCAGGTCAGGCTGCCAGAGCTACTGAGCAAAGAAAACATGAAGAAAACGATGCCAAATGCAAAGAGCTAGGGTGGGTTTGCGTCCCCATGGTGGTTGAGGCATATGGTGTTTGTGGGACAGAAGCAATGGAGTCATTTTCTCTTCCAGCCTCTCGCCTTGCAACTAGCTCCAACAGGGCTAAGGCTGAGGTCCTAGCTGCCTTATATAGGAGGCTGAACCTCAACTTAGTTAGAGCCAACGCCACAGCCATCCTCTCCAGATGTTTTTCCCTGACTATTACCTATAGTAGGGTGCATTTATTTATCTTACTGCTTTATAATTGTGTATACTCTGTATATATATATTTTATATATCACTATAGACCTCTTAGTACATTAATACAATACATACATTATTTATACATGCATTATATATACATTATAGATAACCACGCGCTGTTAGTATAATGCGGGTCACGGGCTAGCGATTCACATGCTGCATGCATCACATCGTCTTTTGCATATCACCAGCAGAAAAGGTTTCTGAGAGTTTTTAGATCCATACAAACTGCATATCAGGCAGTTTTAATTTGAGTAAGTATTAATTGGTGGGCAAAGTATGCGACACATACATCCGTAGATCGGTGTAGAATAACTGATGATGCATGATGAAATGACTGAAAGGCACAGTTTTATAGTATGGAACATTTTCTGTGTTTCTTATCTGTCTTTTGAGGTCTGAGAGCAGCTCTGACTGCCTCGTCGAAAACCCAAGTTCTTTTGTGTCATGGCGGAGCACTCCATATACTTGACTGCACCAATGTCCTTTGCATGCGTAAGCCTTGGGCATACGTGATGGGAGCCTGCCGCTTCTCTTTGAGAGCTTCTATCGTCACGTGGTCGTCCCTGAGGTCCATCTTTGTCCCCACAAGGACGTTGGGACAGTGGTGATTTAATTCTGGATACCACTACAATATTGAATTAAGAAGGCTTGTATACATTTATTCATGTAGCACCATGCAGTATAATTAGTGACAAGCGCTCACTTTGTCTTTCACATTTGACAAGGAAGCCGGACTGATCAAAGAAAAACAGATGAGGAACACATCCGAATGAGAAATGATTTCATTTGGCTGTTGACGCTAACTTTATATATGCATGCATGCATGCATGGATGGATAAATGTCATAAGTTGGAGCATCTTACCGTCTTTGGATATGAAAGTGGACGCAATCGGTTATAGTCTCTTGACCTGTAAGGGATCAGACATGCAGGATATAAGTTTCCATAGCATAATGTCAACAGTGACACACCTGCTGTGTTCCACAGACCAAGGTTTACAATACTTCCATCGACTTGCACGTGAGCGGAGTAGATGTCAAATCTTGCAATAAAATACGATCATACATGTGGTAGTTGGCTAATGCCATGCTGTACAAATTTTGTTACAGTCTGCAGACTGGATCTGAATGTAAATTTTCGATATTTGAAAGACCTATTTAAGTTTGTTCTTTTATAGATCCCTGGCCGAGATGGCCTTCCGCGATCGCAATTGCTCATCTCATGCACTTTAACTCACATAGTTGGCACGTAATCTCCAGGGACAGCATTCGTTGTGTAGCTGATCAGCAGGCACGTCTTTCTTACAGCTCTGCATAATGAAGCATATATTTCTTCAAGTATAAACCATGCATTATGTGCGACTTACCTGTCTCCAACAACGCAACACTTGATAGCTTGCAATTGCATTTTGTAACTTGATGTTTGTACACATATCAAGAAATTGACGCTCACGGGAAATTACGTTACGCATACTCGTGCCCACGCCGCTGAATAGGAAGGATGTATGGAGAAATGAGATAAATGCAGTACTGTACACGTAAGTTGCAGAATAGTAACGGGGGTTCCATAAAATATGAGCCACATAGGCAATTATCTCAGAATTTTTAGTACCATCCCCGGGCTTCCTTAAAGTGGGTTATGGTTTTACAATACCTATATAACTGATATCTAATGGTTATGTTCCACACTTTATAGCAGCTGTACAAAATATGTAGGCATCCAGTAACGGCACCTTTATAAGATGTGACCTATGCCCATAATTATCATAATTTTTGGGGAATTTTTCGGCCTTCCTCTGAGGTTTTTACCAACTCAATCGAAGAATGTTTGGGAACGGTATGACGTCAGCTTGTCATCACGTGCCTAGACCGGTGCTCTACATAGCCATAGATAGAAGAATTCGAAACGCGTCACGTGATCCATTGAATTGTCAATTATAGGCGGCGGACCCTTTGAAGCGAGCTGTGTTTCGATTAACCCTTTTGTAGAGTACGCTTTCCCCCAAACTTTCACTGCTATTCAACACAAAAATCGTTATCTTCGGCATTCTTTGTAATCCCACTTGTCTTAATTTCCAGGTTAGTGACTATTGTTATGCAATTCACTAAGCATACTCTACGTAGGTACCGTCTCTGTCATTTCAGCCTCTTCGGAACATATATCTCAACTTAGAAAAGCTTCCAACCATTCATTTCTATAAGCAAAACATTGCATTATTCCGTCTGTGGAACGAACCTATATCTGTTGTAAGGGGCTTCAGCGTGTGGGTTCAACTGCTTGGTGAACACGTAGCGGACCTTGTGTTTCGGTACATAGTGTGTGAGTTAGACACACGCAGCAAAGTCCAATTTTACTTTTAAATGTTAGGAATGAGTTTATGTGTGGAACGCGTACTGTCAAAGGTAGACCACACAGGGAAAAAACGCGTAGAATCAGTTTTTGATTTAATAATTAATTACTCAATTGTCGCTTGTGATTTGCAATTGATTTTGGCATAGGGAAATCACGCTATGATTCTTCAATATATAAAAAATCACGTCATGATTTTGCAATGATATACAAATCAAGCGTTGATTTTCCAAGTGAAACTGAAGCAATTGATGAATCCTGATTTGATTTTATAGGTGATTTGATAAATATTCTGCGTGATTTCTGCTTGATTGTCCAATATATTTTTGATTGATTTAACTATGAAATCAATAATTGATTTACCGCGTGATTCCCGAGAACAAATCAATTCATAAATCAAGGCTTGATTCACCGCATTTTTTCCCTGTGCCAAAGTTACGCGTTATGTGCAAATGTCTTCTAGTTTTGTGGGTTATATTCATTTAACCGTCCGCTGACCGATAATATGTTTCGGTACCTCTTGTGCACGGAAAAGGCAAGCTAGATAGCATTTAGACACATCTATGCAGTTACTATGATCAGTTGAAGGGAACGCACGTACATGTATAGTGATTAAAGTTGTATCTAAGGTTTTGATACTTTCGGCCCTTGGTATCGCCAACATAAAATGTGTCACGTGCCGAAACGCGGATCATTTCTAATTATCTCCTCGTTTCATATCCAGGTATTCTTCTATCTATGATATAGCGTAGGCAGTGGCCGTAATATTCTTTTATGTATGGGCGGGTCTTGTCACCATTTCAAACGACGCCAAGTGTTAGTATCATTTTGACAGCCAATGAGTGCGTGTCCTAATCGGGCATGTATGTACATGTTTAATAGCTTGACCTTTTTGTTCGGGGGTTGGGTTTTGGGGGTGGGGGTGGGGTGGGGGGTGGATGGGAAAGTAGCTTCTGTAATATACACTGTGCAAAAAGCCTAGTATACGCTAGCGTATATTTTTGCGTATATTTCGCGTATACCATCAATATACCAAGGGTAGTGTATATTTCGAATATCCACCTGGTATATTTCAAGAATCCCTAGGTGACAATTATTCATTGTGCGTATTCTCGAAATATCACGTATACGCACACCGCAATGAATTATGCAACGCTTTCAAATCTAAATAACTTACATGTATAACTTTGATATGAAAATTTGAACCGCTGTATGCCTCCTATGTGAATTCGAACGTAGAGCATTATGGACGTTTACCACTTGAACTATAAGCGTCGGTACGTATCTAAGATATTAATGATGCATGGCATGGCTTAACAGGTGGGTAAGATAAGTGAGGAGGACAGGAATGGGGGTGTGTATGCCAGGGTTATGTGTTATCGCATGCGTCACTGTTGACCAGTGGGTACTTTAGGCAACACTAGCTAAGTTAACGAATGCGTAATTGTATGCTGTATACCAGTGGTCAATGTGTCTACAGGATGGTAGGAAGCATGGGAGGCCATGTTTGACCGGGAGCAATCTTTGTAACCAGGTAGCCCAGCAGGGTGGTGAATTGGCCGCCCATGCAACCATATATTTGCAGCTCATCATTTATATCAGCCATTGTTTTAAAGTGTGTGAGCAGGAGAATGGTCAAGATCCCCAGTGAGAAGGACCTAGAGTTGCAGAGGTTAGCTGATATGGTTCCTGACAAATAGGCCAACAGTATGATCACCACTGAAATAGCAGTGAAATAGCAGTGACACCTTGTGGTCTTGGCACTTGCACTGTGTAAAAAGGGTTGTTATACTCGCCTGTATAACATTGTTATACAAGTAGTTATACAGCATTTGTTATACACATTGCATATAATTGTGTATAACTGTGTATAATGGTAGTATGTACTAATTAAAAAACCGCAGTGTAAAAAGGGTTGTTATACTCGCCTGTATATCCGCCTGTATATCATTGTTATACAAGTAACTGTTATACACATTGTGTATAACTGTATACATGTGATGCTAATTTTATACCGCATCATAGCGAGGGCGTAATTCGTTGTTAATTGAGCTATTGGCCATTAATAATGGGCCATTAAATTTAAATTTAAAAAGAAACATGGCTATACGTGTTCCGAAGTGTCAAATAAAGAAATCGCGGAAGGAAAGCGTATATCTGGTTGGTCGGAGTTCTGGCTAAAATGTATGTATACACATACTAGCTTAGTTTATGAATTACGCACATTTGAATTTGATTCGTCTACCGGTACTTGTATACAGTTTCAGTGATGATATGTGTGAAGCCAAAAAGCCCCAAGTTGTGTAGACGTCGCGTTGGATGGAGTGACCACTGAAAGGTAAGCCAATGTAGTTTTGTAATATTTCTGGGTTGTACCATGTATATAAATAATTTATGGTTGTCATACATACTATTATAATCAATTTTTAAAAGTCACCTTTCGAAATGGGCTGATTGTAACTGTGGCAACCAGCTCAGTATACACGCCCAGGGTCAGGCTACATGCTGCATATGTGTGTGATTGTGGGTGTGTTGTGTGTGTGTGTGTGTATACATGTGTATGTAATAGTAACATGTATGATATGTGTGTGCATTTGGTACATGTGTGTGCGTGTGTGTTTGTTGTGTGCATGTATGCGCATACATGTGTATGTGAGCATGTATATGTGTACACGTTCAACGTGTGTATATTCACTGATTCAATGTTCCTGTTACATTGGTCATGATGTAATCTGTGCATCAAGCATGCAGGATCGGTGCTCTGGGTACATTGCATGTATATGTGTGTTTCTGAGTTATTGGTGAGACAAGCGTATGCCGTTTGACAGTCTGATGCACATGAACAATGGCCTCCTTGATAATAATGTGCTCACCTCATGCTGTCATGTGCTCACCTCATGCTGTCATCATGTGCTAACCTCATGCTGTACGTCATGTGCTCACCTCATGCTGTCATCATGTGCTAACCTCATGCTGACATCATGTGCTCACCTTATGCTGTCTCATGTGCTCACCTCGTGCTGTCATCAATCCTCATGCTGTCATCATGTGCTAACCTCATGCTGTCATGTGCTAATCTCATGCTGTCATCATGTGCTCACCTCATGCTGACATCATGTGCTCTCCTCATGCTGTCATCATGTGCTCACCTCATGCTGACATAATGTGCTCACCTCATGCTGTCATGTGCTCACCTCATGCTGTCATCATGTGCTCACCTCATGCTGTCATGTGCTCATCTCATGCTGTCATGTGCTCACCTCATGCTGTCATAATGTGCTCACCTCATGCTGTCATGTGCTCACCTCATGCTGACATCATGTGCTAACCTGATGCTGTCATGTGCTCACCTCATGTTGTCATCATGTGCTAACCTCATGTTGTCATGTGCTCACCTCATACTGTCATCATGTGCTAACCTCATGCTGTCATGAGCTCACCTCATGCTGTCATCATGTGCTAACCTCATGCTGTCATGTGCTCACCTCGTACTGTCATCATGTGCTCACCTCATGCTGTCATCATGTGCTATCCTCATGCTGTCATCATGTGCTAACCTCATGCTGCCATCATGTGCTCACCTCATGCTGACATGTGCTACCCTCATGTTATCATCATGTGCTAACCTCATGTTGTCATCATGTGCTAACCTCATGCTGTCATGTGCTCACCTCATACTGTCATCATGTGCTAACCTCATGCTATCATCATGTGCTAACCTCATGCTGTCATCATGTGCTCACCTCATGCTGTCATGTGCTCACCTCATGCTGTCATCATGTGCTCACCTCATGTTGTTATCATGTGCTCACCTCATGCTGACATGTGCTACCCTCATGTTGTCATCATGTGCTAACCTCATGCTGTCATGTGCTCACCTCATGCTGTCATCATGTGCTCACCTCATGTTGTTATCATGTGCTCACCTCATGCTGACATGTGCTACCCTCATGTTGTCATCATGTGCTAACCTCATGCTGTCATGTGCTCACCTCATACTGTCATCATGTGCTAACCTCATGCTGTCATCATGTGCTAACCTCATGCTGTCATCATGTGCTCACCTCATGCTGTCATGTGCTCACCTCATGCTGTCATCATGTGCTCACCTCATGTTGTTATCATGTGCTAACCTCATGCTGTCATGTGCTCACCTCATACTGTCATGTGCTCACCTCATACTGTCATGTGTTCACCTCATACTGTCATCAGGTGCCTGATGAAGATGGTTTGGTATTTAATGCTAGCATTCCTACTTACCCTAATCACCTAATAATGTCTACTAAACCACATCACATGATCTTAACACTCACCTTGCATGCACACACATGTGCACACACATACACACATACACACATACACACATACACACACATACACATACTTGAAGAAGTTGCCAAGGGGTAATACACTCACACAGTTGGTGGGATGGCTGCTTTGCCACACCCCATGATGAGGCTACCATGATGCATGTAGCCACAGTCTTGATAACTGGGGCACTCCTGCCAAAGGGGAGGGTTGGTGGACTAACTGTGGGCTGTTAGCACTGAAGTTTGATTGCTTTGGTGTCACTCTGAAGTTTTTATAGTTCACTGTGTGATGTTTAGTCAGTGCCAAATAGACCCAGGCAGCAATATGTTTTGGTGCCTAGCTGTGTAGGGCTTTCATTGTTCTGTGAACATTCTTACATGTAGTGGTTGTATTGAAGGACCTTTTGGGAGGATATTGGCATGTGTGCAGCTACATACATAGGGTACGCATGTGTGTGTATCTGTGTCTGCATGTCACTAGGAGAAGAAAGCACAATTCTGTCAAGATGTGTGTCTGCATGTGTCTGCATTTTATACCAGTATGTGCATGCGCATCCACATATGTTTACAATTGTCTGTACGTGCTTATATCTGTGTGAGTAGGTGAAGATGCTAAGAATGTGGTTTGAAAGAGGCGAATGTGATTTTGGAGCATTCAGAATGAAAATGTTTAGCTAGAGGCTTGGCGCTTGGAGGTGGCACCAGTATTACTGCCATTTAGTAGCTGAGTGCACTAAGAATCTATCCTTCTCAATAGTCTTCATCCAAATTGTATGTATGGTATGTTTGCATGGTGTGATATCTTTAAATGATATATTTTCACCCTGATAGGATCAAGCCTTACATCAATTGAATGAAACTGAAAGATCTGATGTGAACTTACATTTGTTGTATTGTTACATCTTTACATGTACATGTTGTGTACTATTCTATCTCCACTTGTGAGACTAGCTGGGTGTAACCGAACGTTTCCATACATGTACATGTCATGTTAATGTACATACATAGAAGTCTTACAAAGGGGTGTGGCCATATATTACTATATAGCAATGACACAGTACACTTTTTCTATGTCTAATACGGTCATGTGATCAAATGGAATCAGGATAGCGGCCAGACCTGGTGTGCATCAGATTGAATCTTTTTTATGAAATCAGGGTATCCTGATTCTATTTGATGCACATTGGTCTGGTCGCTACCATGTTTCTATTTGATGCTCACTAGGATCTGGTTGATACCACAATCCTATCAGCTGCACACCAGAGAATGGCCAATAGCTTTATTTGATGCACACCAGGTCTGGCCGCTAATATGATTCTGTCTGATGCACACTGCTACCATGACCCTCACATTAGGAATTGCCATGTACTAGCATATCAAGTAATGCGAGCAGCAGTCCCTGGTGTGCATCATATAGAATCATGTTAGCAGCCAGACCTGGTGTGTATCAAATGGAATCATATTAACTCGTCTGCATCAAGTAAAGACACGCTAGTGGCCAGTCGCTGTTGTACATCTGGTAGGTTTGTGATATCGATCAGACCCTGGTGTGCATCAAATAGAATCATGTTAGCAAACTGACCCAGTTTGCATCAAATTGAATCATTAAATTCTAGTAGTGGCCAATCCCTGGTGTGCATCTAATAGAATCTTGGTAGCGACCAGACCTGGTGGGCTTCAAATAGAATCAGGATAGCGGCCAGACTTGGGTTTGCTTATTTGCATCAAATAAAGTGGCAGTCCCTGGTGTGCATCTAATAGAGTCATGTTCGTAGGTGTGCATCAAATAGAATCATGTTAGTGGCCAGACCAGGTATTGTAATACAGTCTTGTGTACATCAAATAAGTCATATCTAAGTTGCTTTTGAAACCCTACTCTGAGCAGAACAAATACAGTGTGTACGAGGCTTCTTGTCAAATGAATGTAACGCGCATGCGTAGACTCTTCAAAGCCGCATGCATATATGGCGTCATCGTCGGGAAATCTACTGCAACTATAACCGTACGTTCCTATCATCCAGAAGAAATATCTTAGGTGGGTCTTCAAGTAAATTGAGGGACTAGTGGCTAATTCCCAAGTCTCTCCTCTAACAGGTCCCCGAGAAACGATGAAGTCATGTCGTCACAGCAGAACCTACATGTATATCGATACTAGTACGATGATGACGAAGAAGACCGCGCCAAACCCTAGGTCCTAGGCAGCATGGCGATGCTGTTTGCACGGTCCGTTACACTACTGCAGGAGGTTGCGAAACTACAGATCCAAAACTGTCTCAAAGCGATGCTGTAAGACCAACTCGAGGGAAAAGGACATCACTTTCTGTACAGGTACAGTAACGTTATATCGGCTTTTTTTTTCCTACTGAGGAGAATCCAGCTGAAGTCTCGCAGCGTAAGCAGTGATCATCACCTTTTTTTTCTCGATCAAATTTAGAGACGTCATAAAAACTAGCAAAGGCAGAGCGGGTAAGAGATTGCGTTTTCATTCACACTTGCTGTTTATCAGTGTCTGTTGTCAGAATTGACAAACTATACGAAGAGCGGAGATAGAGAAGTAGCGGATTGCTTTGGAGTATAAGGTAATGGCTTCGTTTGTTTTAACCCTGTATATTCCCTGCAGCTAGACAAGGAAACTTCAGATTCAGCTGAGCTTGTCAAGCAATCCCGCCGTCAGTGTAGGCCTCTGTTTGCATTTGTATCGTATGGATGCTCTATTTTGCTGTAGCTATATGGACTATGGTGACAGTACAGGGAAGCAGTTTGAAGCCTACGCTCAACTACTGCCGCGCGTTTCGTTAGAAGAGGTTGCAATGGATTTCTGAGCAACTCGTGGCAACGGCGGGTTGGAGGGCCACTACTGGAGTATCTCCTTCCTGGATGGCTGGAGAGCTTGAACGTTGTCTATTGATTGTATTGCTTTATTTAATATTGATAATAATTTTAATACTAATCAAGCCAGTATACAACGAACATAATCGGGTAGCGTACCCAATACAGTATACGGTCAACGTAGGTACAGTGTAGTATCCGGAGACATTAATTAGAGAATCCTCCATAAGCGCACGTGATACATTTGAGGATACTCGAAATATACGCAGTGCGAAATTGGTTCTATACGCAAAATATACCAGTGGGATATTTCGCGTATACGCACGCGTATATTCATGCGTATACTCGAAATATACGCAAAATATACAATAGCGTATATCCTATTTTTTGCACAGTGATAGTGTGTTCTAGACTCCGACAAGGTTCATGACACCAACAATATAGAAATGCACGATCAAAAGGATGACCACGTGTGCATGCGCCAGGCACTAAATAGAAATACAACATAACTATACTACATTCCCTAACACTAATATGTTTAATTACAGTTTGTCAGTAACGGTCTGGAGGTCGCCGTATCCGCTGTGGATAACGACGGGTATTCAACTCGGATGTCTGTCTGTTGGTGTTCTGCACATTCGGTTGACGGACTGCCACCTCTGGTAACTCACTATCTTCCGCCTCTTGCTCAGTTGCATTGCCAGCATCTTGATCCTTTGGCTCGGCTGCTTCCAGTGCTGTTCCGTCACCAGCTGAACAGAATGCTCAAGATCCTCCATCATTCCAGCATCAGTTTCACTCTCCTCTTCAAAAAATTTCTCAGCTTTCCTGTCAGTCATCCCTTCCTCCATGCTTCTTTGCACGCCCGAATCAGACCTATCTCTGATATGATCAACATTTCAACGCCAATATTGGTTTGGTTCCACCTCTACCAGTAAAGTTAAAGGCCCGTTTCGCTCCGAAATCACGCCTGCTACCCACTTAGAACCTTTCCGTAGATTCCTCATTATCACTGCTTGACCCACACTAAACTCTCTTCGTTTTGCATGCTTATCATTATATGATTTCTGACAACCCTGATGCCCTGAAACTGTAGATTCTACATCTGGTCTCAGTAGGTCCAACTTGGTTTGCATAGACCGTTTCAGAAATAGTTCACATGGGGCCACACCTGTAGTCAAATGGGGGGAGCTGCGATATTTCAACAAAAATTGAGACAATCGATGTTTCAAATCATCTCCCTCCCGATCACCAGCTAACATAGCCTTTTTAAACGTTTGTATAAACCTTTCAACCAACCCATTTGAGGATGGGTGGAAAAGGAACACATCGAATGTGCTTGATACCATTTTTCTTCATGAAGGTCTGAAATTCCGCTGATACGAATTGTGGCCCATTGTCAGACACCACCTGATCTGGTAAAACGTAAGTCACGAACAACTCCCGTAACACTTCAATTGTTCTTTGAGACGTTGTGCTATTCATAATCTTCACTTCTGGCCATTTTGAATGTCCATCTACTGCAAACAGAAAAATAAGACCTTTAAAGGGTCCAGCGAAATCAATGTGCACCCTTTTCCATGGCTGAGAGGGCCAAATTCAAGGATGCAGTGGAGCCGCTGGAGAATTGTTCTTTATTTCCTGGCAACCGGCACAGGTTTTGGCTTTCTGTTCAGGGCACTTGAAAGTCCTGGCCACCACAAATAGCTTCTTGCTACTGCTTTCATTTTTGATGCACCGGGGTGTCCGACATGCAGCTCCTGCAGCACCCGTTCCTGTAACTTAGCAGGCACCACGATTCTAATTCCCCACATCAGGCAATCATTAAGTGTTGTCAACTCATTCCTGTGTTCCCAAAAAGGTTTCAACCCTTCAGGCACTGAGCTAGGCCAACCTTTCTTTGTGATTGTGATTACTTGGCTTAAGGTGGGATCTTGGCGAGTAGCCTTCTGCATCTGCATAGTTGTAGTTGTCACAGGCAACGCCTCGATTTGTGCATACTAAAATTGTCACAGTCTGCAGAAGTTGAAACTGCATCAGTTGTAGCAGTGAGTGGAAACCTGGATAAACCATCTGCATTACCGTGCTGTGCTGTAGGTCTATACTCCAAGGTATACTCATACGCTGACAAAAGCTCCGCGGGGTAACCCCTGTGGCTGGGGGCTAGGGCACGGTGGTCGTCATTGAGCGAAGCTAACTTGAAAAGCACTGCAGGAGGACCAGCGGTACTATTTGTGAGAGTGCAGCAAAGGAATTGCATTCTCTTGTCGCGCATATGCCAAACCATAGATAGTATAGGAGAGGGATTGGAAACGGAGGCAATCAACACCAATCAACGCGTGCACTCCGTGAATTTCTGGTGCCCAGGCCATTCTTGATTAAAATGGCGGTTTCAACATGATTTGGCTGAATAACGAACTAACAAAAATTATACGTGTGACAAGGTTCGCTATTAATATATCACACACACACAAGATGGGTACAACACATATATAGGCGTGTAGAACATTCTAGAAGAGTACAAACCAGTAAGGTCATTAATTAACAGTTTATGAGTCTATCGATCACGTTACATACGGTGCTTAGAAAGCAGAATTGGCACACTGTCCCTTGCAATCTTCTTGTGCTTTGTGCGACAAGTCAACTTGAACTTATGTTGACTTGCGTTGTACATCCTGCCAAAAGATGTATATAAATCAATCAGTCACTTCAGACGAGATCCGTACAGACGAGCCCGTGTTTTTATTGACTACAAAACCAGCCAGTGGCATGTATAAATGATCGGACTATAGCGTGCACTAGTCAATTCATAGATTGTAGTAAGCGTGTAGCCACTACACCGGTAAGTATACGAGGAGGTCAAAATCAGGTTTTAGTCATTTTTTTCGTCTATTAATGAAAATCTTATCTCCAAAACAACCCTGCGGCACGTATTACTGTTAGTTCTATCACACTGTACTACTGTATAGTAATTATCTTCTTCTTCCAACCAGTTGCACCGTTAAGTCTCAACTTACGTGTGTCGTCCGCCGATCAAAAAAAAACTGCAGTATATTAACGTGAAAGTTAGCTTTTTTGGAATCCACTAACCAAGATCTACCAGGTACTGCTCTTAGTTTCAACGTATGTCTCAGTTTAAAAAACTCGAAAAAGGGGAGAGGCTCTTACAATCGAATTAACAACCACTTCACGGAGTGCACGCTCAAGTCTCCGTATAAATGTATGGCTCACGTGCGCCGTTTCCAATCCACTATCTATGGCCAAACTTGCCCGACACTTAATATGCAAGAACGTTCGCACTTGATTCCGAGACCAATGTAAGCTAGATGAAACGGTACGGAGGTGGGTTACATTGTGGTAAAGCATCCCTACAAAGCATTCCGTTCGACACTTCGATGTAGAACATTCGATCAGGTATGTTAAGACTGACTACACTTAAAATTATTAAATGGCTGCCAAATGAAGCGTTTATTCTTAAATATTCATGCACAGACGTTACCACAGATTAATAATGTCCAATACACTTTGGATTGATAACGCGAAATTAATGTATAATGTTGTTTCCATGACAACGGTTACGCACGGTGAAATAATTGACTTAAGGTAGTAGTACCTATAACGTGGTTTTTGTGGAAAAAAAGTTGGTAAGATCCACCTTATTGTTTAAGATATGCCACCTTGATATCATTTGGATAAGTAACGTATTTAACCGAGCGCAATGCCTTAAACTTTGGCATCCGCCATCTTGTAATTCGCGCACGCATGCGCAGTTTGAGTCCGCCATGTATTTTGGGGTCTGAATTATTAAAATACGTCATCAACAATTGGTAGTTCTGTTCAAGTACCGTATATAATTCGGAGAGAATCCACCTTATTGTTTAAGATATGCCACCTTGATAGCATTTCAATAACGCGCAGAAACACTAGCACCGCTTGTTTTACGAGCACCTTGAAATACGAACGGTAAAAACTCTTTTTCTTGCACATTCAGGACAACAGACCTTATGATCAAGTGCTGAGCATATTATTACGATAGGAGCTAAGCACCAAGAAGAGCGTACGTGTAGGAAAATATCTTGTCCTTGTTTTCAAAATAAGTTACTTTTTTCTAAATAGCCGAAAACCGAAAATCTATCTATTAATAACATTTCAATTTCAAGGTACAAATATGGCGTCCAGGGATGCGTAACTTTGTAAAAAATTGCTGTACATTTGTGGAAAAGGGTAGTAACGTTATCGATGCACCAAAAGGACAATTAAGTAATGAAGAACGTGTAATCATGATAAAGTAGCTGTTCTGGAATGCCCAGCATGAGTAATCCATGAGTAGCCTAATTAGTTCACCCTGAAACGATGGTTAGTATAAGCTTTGGCACAAACCTACTGCTCCGTTTCGAAACAAATGCACCAAACGAAAGAAGATATTATTTCATATTTATCCTCCAAATTTGGTGATTTTTAAGCACTACAGTTTTCAACAAACCAATTATAAAGTTTTGTTCTTAGAATATTTGTACCATTTTTACTGCTCATCTAATAACTGTCAAAATGATACGGTCCTCTAAGATGCTCTCAGGCTACAAGCTAGTATGATTTTTTTTTCAAATTCCAGGAGGGTACCCTATCACCTTAATGTTAGAATCGAAAACCCGGGCGATAAAAGAATAGTTTTTCGCATGCTTCTGTAGTTCATCTACTTCTGGGATACCCACATTTAATCATCATACTAGGCTTTTTGATCACTATTTCGAAACGCTTCGAGCGCTTGCAGACAAACATTAGAACTGCGAAAAATTAAGCACAAAATTCATCCTTTTCGTTGTGCAACTTATGCAAACGATGTTAGATTGCGTTGTGCCCATCCACAATAGTTAGACCAGTATCAAATAAACAATATATAACTGTTTTTGTCCACAAACAACGATATTAAATCACCCGGGTTTTGCGAAAACGTAAAGAAACGCCCCCATATTTCGGAGCGCGATGCAATAAATTACTAAGGTTGCTATGACAACTATCAATTAAATTAATTTGCGGTATCATTGAACAAAGATTTGGTATAAAGAGAATAGCTACAAGAAGTACCCAAACAGAAAAGCGGCATGTTGTAATGTTTGAATTTGCAGAAAATTCAAATTCCAAATATAGTGTAGCCAGTCTTAACATACCTGAGCGCGCGCGATCGAAGCAGAAGTGTTAACTTCTTGCATCAGTGTCGGGCAAGTTTGGCATATGCGCTGCAACAATAATCCAATTCCTTTGCTGCACTATCACAAATAGTACCGCTGGTCCTCCTACAATGCTTTTTAGCTTCGCTCGATGTCCACCACCGTGCCGAATCACCAGCACTGGGGTTACCCCTCGGAGCTTTTGTCTGCTGCAGCGATGCTCAGGTATGCTGTACCCCTTAGCTTACTCTCCTCCGTTGATCGCTGCTGGATGATGTTTGGGCACCACCCAATGGTGACCAGTACCACCCAATGGTGACCAGGTTCTGAAAAGAACCGTTTTTACTACCTCCCCTTCTTCTGCCATAACTGGTAATGACTGATTGTAAGCATCGTTTTAACGAAATTCATCTGAAAATGGTGCGTTTTTTAAGCCTGATGGTTGAAAATCAGAATTCTAATGGAAAAATGAGCTGTTACATTGTAAAAGGGGGCCCAAACGATGCACTAATCATAGTTCGGAATAATTGAGTGCTTCGTTTAGCATGAACCAACCGCTCCCGCTTCGAAAAAAAAAAAGCCTAAATCTTTTAGTCCTTGAAAGCTACGTATTGGTCGAAAATACGCAAACGGTTTACCGGGTTCAGAATCTAGCGCGGCCAAATGATTTATGGGTTGGTGCTTAAGCTACATCCCAATAATCATCCTGATCCGTTATCCCCGAGTGAAGAAATACAGCAAATATCAGTTAACAAGACTGGGGTCACTGCAAACGAAAGTCGTAGAACGTGATAGTCACGTGATCCACCACTTTTTTTTTTTTTGCGAACATGATAACAAGTGTTTAGCCTGTGCATCTGTGCAGTTAGATATCATATGTGGTTATTGTTATAAATTCAAGTAAACTTTAAATCGATGCCAATTTTTTTCGTCCCTATCACGATCTCCACTGTAGGATAAATGTACCCTAAGTAAAATGATCGCAAGCTATTATCAGATAAACCATGCACCGCAATACAAAACTGACGCAAGCAACTTTGGCGTTATGCACACATTTCAAACAGCCGAGAGACGCGCAATATCTACCGCTGTAACTATTGCCGAAACTATTCCTTCGTTTTTAGCGATATACCATGCATGCTCATAATTTATGGATCCAACATTTATCCATGCTGTAACGCACCTTTGGGTAGTCGTTTCGTTGGTCCTTTCGGTAGCGCGCGTGACGTGACTCGTTTGACAGATCTTTCCACTTTTAGATGCTTGAAAGATCCAGATGCTGCCAGATCTGCCAAACGAGTCACGTCAGAATTGCCCTAGAGATTGCATGGGATAGCCAACCAATTTGATAACGCTTAATTATACCGGCTGTGTCATAAACATTGTGATAGCTGATGTAATGTGCTATTTGTAGATCATCACCAAATAAGGAACTACTCGCTTTAGTTCATTGCCCGATCGGTTAGGCGTCTAACAGACACCTGAAGATAACATGCGGACACATCCAGAAGCGATTGGTACACTTGGAGTACTTTACAAACGTTCCTGTCGTGAGTTGTGCTTTCCCGAAGGAAGAAGACGGACCATGACGACGGAGGAGAAATTTTAGATGGAACTGGGTACGGGCGGTGGGGACGAGTATTTTGTAAAAGTACACAGTGGAAACAAAGCAGAACTGTTCTCCTTTTTGATATCGCTCGATTACCACTAAGAGCGAAGTGACCCGACTCCTGGCTATCCCGCTATATACGCGGGTGGCGTTTTTGTAATGACATTCATGATACTGTAGGATTCCTATATGGAACCTACTCGCGTAGGTTCCGATATAGCAGTATATGTAAGTCTTTCTCACCAGCATGCTGTCTTGGGATGAAAGGCCCTGCATTACTGATCCATTATCACGAACGGGAACACACACACACACATGCACAAACATGTATACCATAACCATGTTTCAATGGCCAAGGCAGGTATTAGATGGCATGGTGGGAAACCAAAGCCCAGCTCACTATGGAGTTTAATTTTTGTTGTAAATGCATAACGTTAACAGACATTACAGTCGTGGATTGTATTGATAATAATGACCTAATGTTGTACAACAGTTGGCTCGTTTCTGAGAGAGCTAGGGACCTTACACGTACCTCCCTCGTACCCAGCCCAGGTGAAGTCCGATGTACGTCTGGCTTGTAGCGAGACTACTTCAGAACGTGGACACTTAGCATCCTTCACAGAGTTCGAAGAACGCAGTGGTTGTCGAAGTTGTTAATTTATACTACACTTACGGCCTCACAAGCCAGCCTAGCCTATTGCAGCACGTGATCCGTTTCCAATCGGTACCGGTAGTCAGACCCGTATGTGCAAGCCTCCATCCAGACGAATACATTTACACATCACGTAAATTATAGTTTGGACAATTACAACCTAAACGCCACGCAACCCCGGCCATCCACGCGCGGTACGTGCAGGGTATTTACACCACGAAATTAAGTTTCGCTGTACTCAGACTCACTACCTCCAATGTGTTGAATCCCTCAAAAAAGCTTTATGCCATGCACCGCAGCATTTGCCATGCAGATGTGGCAAGCGTACATCTGGGCATGGGAAGGGGCATGCATGTGTCTTGATGTGCGTATTGAGGTACCACCTTGTGTAGGAGTCTATTAAAGGGGTTTATTTTTCATATAAGTGGAGAACTTCAGAGAGCTTGGCTATTCTGTAATTTCACAGCCCTGTTTCATATTATTTACTTGCTGCTTTCAGCTTTGTTAAATTAAAACTCGAAGTAGCTCTCCTTCCCGTCTAGACTGAGTTTTTAATGGAAAGGGCACGTGCGTAGTGCTTATATCGTGTTCCTGGAACGCTTGGCTTATTCAATAATATTTGTACATATAGCCGTTTCATATCACGTGCTCCATTATTAAAATGACGCATACTGCTTTACAAAAAAATTATTCACGCAAATGTAATTAGTTTTTCGTCTTGATTTTAGTAACGTAATACCTAATTGTAGTACAGTGGGAAGAAAGGCCAAATTTAGACTAATTTTTAGCATTCAAAATATACGCCTAATATTCAATTTGAAATAAAATTTCGGGTGGGCGCGTATGTATGGGCAATTTCTTCATATGAAAATGGCTTGAGTCACGTATATAATTCCCATCCGCCGTCATTGTATCATTCCCATCTGTGACAGGGGCGTAAGACAATCCCTGTGGATACTATCTACATGTATGTACATCCACTATAATTAATATATATGCATGATAGCCAATGAAATTCTATACTTCGATCCCCGGGCAGAGTTTTTTTTGGAGGGAATCAACTACTAATGCAGACAGTCTACCCTTATACTAGCCAACCTGATGACTCAAACTGTTGTTACTCAAATATCGCCGCGAGACGTAATATCAACCACAAGTCGGCTCAAACCAAATTTCAGGTAAGGTCGTGGCATATATGTGCGCGTGTATATAAAGCGCGGGAACTCTTCGCTTTTCCATCAACGCAACAACACGAACAGAAGATGAGGCTTGAGACTCTTGTAGTGTTCGCAGTCGTACTTGGGATGGTTGCAGCTGCGGAGATCGGGAATGACGAAAGTAGCCGATCCAGGAGCAATTCTCGCTCCAGCAGCAATTCTGATACTAATGGCAACTCTAATTCTGACAGCGATTATCCGGATGTGCTCCACGACAGTTCTTACGGTCGTCACGGTCGTCACGGACATCATGGCGGACGCAATGGACATCACGGTCGCTCCGGCTACTCACGTAGCAACGACCATGGATCACGCTACTCGGGTAGCAACGACTATAGCTCTCGCTACTCGGGGAGTTACAGATCCAAGCACAGCGGCAGCTATTAGTTCTTCAAGACAGATAAATGACGCATTTATCATTAAAATGCTGTGTTGACTTCCGCATACGTCATACATGAATTGATTTAATCATAATGATCTCATGTTGCGAGAGTGTGTGGGGGCATACATTTTCAATGTTGTGTGTGTGTGAGTCTCTGTGTGTGGGTGAGTTAGTGGGCGTACGAAGGCAAAGGTGGTGTAAAAAGCAAGGGAACAAGGCTTTGGGGAAAGAAATATTACGCGGCGGTACTTTCAAATTAAGAGTCACGAAGAAATGAACCATAATTTTTTGACATCCAGTAAGCTAGGGGTTAACCACTAATTTTTGGGGTTAACAACGTTATGAAGGCCCGCGGACAGTAATACTAAAATTTGACTCACCACAAATGTTTCAGTATGCAAGAAGCCATACTGACCATATGAGCATTCTACATCAAATTACAAGGAAAAAATTGCCAGAGAAAGGGGTGAATTGCACGTCATTGGGGAGTAAAGTATTATGAATTGCTTCAGCTGCCTTGTTTTGATATTATTCACGGCAGTTTGCTCCCATTGAACGCGGAAAGTTTGCCCTACGCCCGAAATATTTAAATATTTACGTTGTCCCATAGCAACGAACCTGACAACCGATATCACTTGGAATGTGCTTTGCACCAATACATTAAATGCACAATATACCTAAAAAAAACATACTAGAATTGGCAAACACCTCTGATTGTTACAGCAAAGCATAAATCCCCCGGCCTTACATTGCTAACTGTCAGCATGGATTGTCGAAAGCAATCGACTACGCACTGCGTATTTCGATATGGTCTGTACAAAAGGAATATGACATTCAGGAACTGAGACAGGCCAGACAACAAATACAGCAGTAAAGTACCAGTAGGTTGTATCTGAAATACTAGCGATGGACGCATTTTCTGAACTATACGTTGAGCGTTCGAAAATCCACCATCTTTGTGGGGGAGGGTCTAAAGAATTAAAGACGGGATGATATTATTATATACAATATTTTTGGAAGGTTATTTGAGATAATACAAATGAGTTCAAAGAACAACTGCTCTGTGCATGTAACATACATGACCAAAATACAAATTTATTGATGTTATGCGGACTAATTGTTCTTTATTCTCTTTGCGGGAGGTGGGATGGCAGCTAGCAATTGTGGATCGATACTTAAGAGATGTTCTTTCACTATACACTGTAGGTTCTTCACCCTGTCTTTGATGGGAACATATGCCAGGACAAGCCGACTAAACTTGGCATGTATAGACTCCGCACCTTGCTCACCAAGTAGGCCATAGCCTACATGGTTTGCATTAGCCCACTATACAGCTTGATTCTCCAGAAGGTGCATTTATATTGTAACTGTTGCCTCAGGAAATGTATCCCGATAGAAGAGAAAGAACTCTTGAATAGCCTGTTTAGTTATATAGAGGAAAAATTTTAGAAATGAATTGCACAAACGTCATTACTTACCTTGTCTAGTGCTTGAGCATGTGCCTCATCAATAAAGTTACAATCATGACAGTTACCAAATATAGAAAATGCTGTAATAAACTGCGACACTTTCATCAGATCGATGGGGCAGTTTTTGTTGTGCCATTTGTGAGATTGATGTACAAAGGGAAAAGCTGAGAAAAGTAGTCATGTATAATGAATTTTTATCTGCGTAATAAAAAAATTCTACCATCAGTGCCTTATGGATATGGTTACCGATAAATGCTCCATGAAATACTGCTGCCTTTGAACTCCAATAGATTGCAAGCATTGTCAAGTGTCTTGACAAATGGCCTTTCTTTTTCACAAAACCTTTCTGCACTGTAGCTTGGCATTTGACAACCTTGGCTTCCTAGTGGTGCAGATTTTTAATTATTTAATATTTATTGCAACTTACAAGTGACTTGACAGATTTCATTTTGTCTGCAGCTTGTTTCAGAAGAGCCTTGGCTAGAGGATTTCTGTTGCTATTCATTAATGCCATATGAGTTGCCATTTGCTGCAGTTCTTGCTGTAACTGCCGGCCCTCTTCAAGCTCCACTTGGAGAGATGGCAGGCTTTGCAGTGCTTCGCTGTACTTTGAAAAGTTGGAAGCATCAAAGCCAGGGGTAAGTGAGGCTAGCTCCAGGTCCAGCTGACAGCATAACGCTTCCTGCAGCAAATTGAATAGCTTGCTAAAGATGCCAAGCATAATATGTGGAGGCCAGGTGGGCAAGCCTATTTTGCATGATGTCATTCATGCACATGCATTGCACAATATGCTTGGTGAATTTACCTGCAAGAGTGTAATGTCAAAAATGGGAGGTAAGATACAGTTAAAAAACCTTATGTGCATCTTTTTTGATTCCGCCTGCTGAGATAAAGCGCTGGTGATCAGCATGCATAATGTCAAGGGTCCTCTCAGTAGCATGCCCTCGGGCTGATAAAGGGATTACCATCTTCTCACTCTTGATGATGCAGTATGGACAAGGGTAGCATCCTATTGCATGTTCATGATTTTACAGAATATTTACATTAAATTTGTATTGATCCCACTTCACATTCCACTGGCTCCTGATATGCCATACACCTTGGACAGGAACTCATAGTCCCCACACACAAATACCTTGGTTGCATACTGCCTGCAAATTAATAAAATATTAATAAAATGCATTTTTACTTGTAAACATTATTTCCTACCACCATTTCTTTCCATGCAGGTGTTCAACCTGGTCATTAAAGCAGTCAAGTGCCATATGCAAATTGATGATGCTATTACCAGCTACAAAGCAGCTAAACACACATGTGTTATGTACTGAGTTTGGTGTGGCAACATTGACAATCTGGAAATTCATCTTGAATGTTCCACCTCCCTTATCTCCTCCTATCTTTAGCCACACCTCCATACGAGGTATAAAACCTTCATGCCAGTTAAGCCTGCCTGCCTAAAAACATATATGTATTCCTATCAGAGTATTAATCCATTTGTTATGCCTTCTCTTACCTTTCATTCCCATCTAAGAGTTGTGCAACCTTGTCCACAAGATGTGGAATGTACACCAAAGGAGCTCCCCTTATTTCTCCTCCACCAGATGGAAGGGGAATTGAAAAGGGGGCGACCTCTCCTTTCAGGTTATCACCCACAATCTGGGTTGAAATGTGTCGCAATCCTCTCCCCAGCATGATGAATCCTTGATGATTTCAGCCACCTGAATTGGACTGTGAGTTATACCTCCTGCACTATTTTTGTATTGCAAAGCTACACTGTCTTAGTAGTCGCAATTTATTCCAAGGCATGGCAAGCCCAGCCTTTACCTCAGCAGCCCTGATTTCTCTTGTAGATGAGATGCCTGCTTCATCTAATAAAGATTGGCGCTCTTTATCAGTGAGGGTGAGTACTTCTCTCTGAATGAGGGCAGATGAATCTCCTCCACTGATAATGCTGCGTATAGACTGCATTTCAGAGTACCTTGTCTTTACTGTCTTTTCACAGGCAGCTGAGGTTTGTTGCCTGGCTTTGGTAAGTGATTGGCTAAGTAATAAATTGTTAATATACTACCAGTACCATACTATCACGCTTAACTTGTCCTCCTAATCCTGTAGAAAGCTGTATGGCACCTGTGTCATGGCTAAAGGAGACAGCCCTCCTCAGAAGTTCCGCTGCTTGTCTTTCTTCTCCAGGTGTAAGCGATGGTACACATTCATGTGCATCATATTCTACAGCTTTAACATCCCGACCACCACTTGTACAATGAACCAAAACATCTCATAGCAGCAGAAGTATAGCATTCGGTGCTGGTCTGGAACCAGGGGGCCATCATCTTAGCAGTTCACAGAACCAGAGGCTGCTATCATATCAACTATGCACTTCGTGCATACAAGTGGACTGCATGCATGTTCCATGTGGCTGCGAGAGAATATTGGAACACAATACACATTTCAGCACCTTCAAGATTGACATGTTGTTCTTGGCTGCTATTAGCGGACAAGGCTCATGTAGAACAATCGGAGGAGGGGCAATCTTCCACAGATGGGCAATGAGCAAGTTAGGAGTGATGTCTACTTGCCATCCACTAGCTACTGTCGACCTCCTAACAAGTCCATGTGCACACATTTTGAAGTGCTCACATACCTGCATGAACACTGTTATTTCATATATATGATTAAGCAATAGTTCTACTTTGCATTCCTTTTCCTCATACTTGAGCCACTGAGATGGGATCACAGCGCACTTGTAATGCAACCCCTCTGTGATAGCACTGATCGAAAATTCTCTGCATTGAATACTTGCAGAATCTTTCTGGCTGTATGTGGGCATCATCACTAGAGGTGTCAATACTAAAGGCAATTTTCAGCTCTGCCTTGCAATGGTAGCTAGTATTTGGTTCCTCTCTGGTCTTTTTTAGCCTCAACCCACACACTCTGCAATGCATAGGCACTTGCTGGATGCGGCACTCCATTCCTATAATTATGTTCATGTACAATGCGTACGCATGTAAGTGACTACAGCTTTATTGATTATTCATAAAATACGCTAGGCTTATTTGTGGCGGTAGAATATACGTCAGCGCTTTAAGCTTGCATATTCCGATTGTCACATGCCTTCTGGTAGTTTCTATTAAATGCTTACCTCATAGATCAGTGCACGGAGTCCACGCAGCCGAGTTTCGTAACCACCCCTCGTAATAATGGGCAGCGTGCTCTTATAAAAACGGCCTGCGCATACTGTTATGGTGCGATTTGAGGTGTGCGCAAAGAATGAATATGTCAGGAAATTGTATCTAGTGCTCTCAGTTGTTATCATTTATACACTAGCTGGTTCTTTTGAGTAATGGACAGCTTGAAACCATTGGGTGTCTTTAATTAGCAGTCCTTTCACTGTTTCAAAACCAATACCGTAATGGTTATTAGCACAGTTTCCAGCCGCAATTATGTAAATGTAGCTACCTACTCTTACTAAGCTTGGTTTAGGTGGCTGAACATTACGGATCAATTAGATCAACTACGTATCATCAATTACGCATCGGAATAATGTGCATGAACAACTTTGCAAAAAATGAATGAAACAAGTAAAAAAAAAACCTTCACTATGAGAAAGTTGGTGGGATATAGGATTTGAAGGCAATGGTGGTGTAAAAAGCAAGGAAACAAGGGTCTGTAATAGTAAGGGAAAATGTCATAGTCCCATATTTAGCACACGAACATAGTATATGCTACAAACGGGCTAAATATAGGGTTATGACATTTTCCCTTACCATTGCAGACCCTTGTTTCCTTGCTTTTTACACCACCAAATCCTATATCCCACCAACTTTCTCATAGGGAAGGTTTTTTTATTTACTTGTATAAAGTGCTATCCTACGTCAATCGATGTTAATTGGATGGGTAGCTAATACCGGTATCCCTGAAATGATTCAGCTTTCTTACTTGTGCTCTGGGATGCAGAGTTTAATAAACTGCATGTTGAACTGGCCGTAACCTATAATATGGAATGTAGTTTACTTATTAGACATGGGGGGGATATAATTACAATTGCCGATAGGCATAGTTCATCTGAACAAATGCCATAAAAGAGACACAGCTTCAGGTAAAAAGTGCTTTACCATGCAAAAGAAATTAACGTGAAACGCTCAGTTGAATTACCCAATAGGTTACATGATTTGGTTTATAATTTAATATTATTATTATTATTATTATTATTATTATTACATATTCAAGAATATTACATATACAACTTATTACATCACAAGGATATATGCTACTATTACACTATGTACATGCATAGAGAAACTAAACCAAGTTGCATGCTCTGCTTAGGAGAGCTCTGGCATTGCACCTCACCAGGGTCAAGTTTAGCTTCCCGTAGATATCTACCAAGGTCTTTGACTTCTGGTGTCCTATGCCAAAGGACAGGCGCGAGGCCAAATGGGAAAAAGCTTGCCTGGCTTCAAGACCCCAGTTCCCATAGCTCTCCACAGCAAGAGGGATACATTTCCAACCAAGGGTATCACACTTGGGGTCATTTGCCTGGTGTTTCCTCTGCTCTGCCAGTAGTGCAGCTGTTCCTGCAGTAACGCTTGCTTCCCGAAGTGACACAGGTGTAAGAGGAGACGTCACAGTTAAATCAAAAGCGGCAGAGATTCCACTTATCCAATTGTTCACTAGGGCATCCGCAGGACGAGACCTAGAAAGGTCAGGGGTAAGTGCACTACCTGCCTCGATCCTCACTCCAAGGTTTGCCTTGTGGCAAAAATCTACAAAGACATCTCGCAGCTGGTTGTGTCGGAGAACCACATCACCACCTCGTCTGCATGACAATGCATGATGCCCCAGGGGGTCCAACGCTATTTCAGGACATAGCAGACAGCAGGAGGCTGTTGTTGTTTCTAAACCCAGCCACCACGAAATAGCTGTGCGGAATTCACTAGGGTCAAGATGCAGGCCAGGCTCACCCGAAGGACAGACTGAAACCCATGAAGTGGCCAAGGAAGCAGAGGTAGAGAGGAGGCGAGCTTTGTTTTCTGGAGAAGCTGAGTCGTACAAACTATTGTAAGTCGAGCTATCCAGCGTATGGGAGAGAGATCTCTGTGGGGGAGGAGACACAATGGCAGACTCTGGAGATATGGCATCTGAGGTAGAGACTAAGCTATTGAAAGTATTAACCGCATGAATCAGATGATGGTTATTTGCAGTGGCAAAACCAGATGAACAAAAGGATGCAATGAAGGCAGCACTCGAGTGGTGAGAGAGTGAGCGAAGGCCGAAACCTCCAAACCTTAGGCTCAGTTGAGATTGGCACCAGGCGGCCTCAGTGAGATCTAAAGATAAGCACCTAGAGAAGCAACTCCTTAAATCCAAGTCAAGTATCTTCAGAGAATCAGCAGCCATGCTAGGGGGGGTTGATCTGGCTAAATGCACCATCTTACAAAAACCACTGCAAAGCCGTAGCAAGTTAAAGGCCACCTGTGGGTCAACATCTAAAACATCTTCCAACTTAGATAGCAACTTTGTGAATTCAGCACGCTTCATGGCAAAGAACCCAGTGCAGTAAAGATAGTCCCCAATAGGAGTACCAAGAATGTCTAGGTGTGGTACATGTGAAGCTTTCATAGCAGGAGGGAACATGGAAATATCGCTACGGCTAAATAGTTCACATTTGGATAAATTGATGAAAATACCCAGTGATGGACCAAGGTCTTCAATTATGGAGAGCGCCCGCAGAACAGCCTGTCTGGGGCCAGCCAACACCCCATCATCCAAGTACCATGCCTGAAGGATGAGACGAAGGCAGTCATCATCTGCATCGATGGCAGCAATGACCTTGTGTAGAACCAAAGCAAAAAACAAAGGGCCTAATGGATCTCCCTGCTGCACACCTGCCTCAGAAGTGAGATGTCCTAGGGGGTGCCACAAATAAGGGTGTGAACCATAACACCAACTTGCCCATGGAAGGAGTTCTGGGAAAAAGGTGGAGCATTCAGATAGAAGAGCCTGCCTGGAAATAAGGTTGAAAGCGTTTCTCATATCTGCTTTCAGGACGACAAAATCTTCATCCCCCCCAGTGTTCTTCGATGCACTTTCGAAGGCCGTGTACCACTTTTTCTGTGCCATGTGAACAGGCTACACCAAACTGATGGGGCTCAAAAAAACTGGACACTTTATCTTTCACTAAAGAGCACAAGCACTTTCCTGTTAGCCTTCTGAGAGTTTCCCCAACAGCAATAGGTCTGATATCAGGTGGGGAGCCATCTTTAAACTTGTTCAAAGCAGTGAGGCTTCCGCCCGCTAGAAATCTTGCAACTGACAATGGAGCTTTGCCTGCTGCAAGGAGGTTGACAATATCCCTCAGGGATGAGCCAATGGAAATTGGAAGAGGGATTTGTGCAGCATTAATTAGATGTTGTACCCTGAGGCCCGAGGGGCCAGCAGCAGTGCCCTTTGGGAAGGAGAATAGGAAGGGTAGGATGTTGAAATCAGGACCTAGAGAAAGCGGAGTGGAAGGAACATCTGGAGGAGTGGGTAGGGGAGAGCTAGGGTGTTTTGATTTGAGCAGCTCCCAGGTAGCATTATTGAGGGGAGCAAGCCCATCAGATAAAAGTATTCTGCAGGCTTTACCATGCAGACCAATCTTTGCTAAGGATATAACCGAATCTAACAGGCTCTTAGAGTTCCTTTGCCTCTGCTGTGATGGGGCTTTAAGGACATTGGACCCTGCAAGGTTCCAAAGGGTACTAAACTCTTCCTTTGCCCAAAGATCACACAAGACTTTGATCGGGGTGTGCTTGAAGTGGCGGCCTTTACTCTTTAGGGAGGGAAGAACACACTTTGGTAACATGAAGAGCTTCAACCAAGCCTCTTCTGAGTTTTCATCTAAGACAGACCGTAGGGTAGATGAAAGTGCTCTAGCAAAACTGGGTCTTGCCTTTTTAGGAACAAACCGTAATGTTGGGCATCTAAGCTGACAAACATCTGCAAAAGTGGGCAGATCAGGCACAATGGCTGGCTCTGACTGTGTGGCATCATTCTGGGCTGAAGATATGGGGGGAGGAATCTTGCATTGTCTAGAATGTGAAGCTACCCTCGAGTTCGCCACCAATTGTGAACAATGTGGGCAGATGAACAGATCTTGTTCAACCAACCACGTCTGTGGGACCCCTCCAGAGAACAAACCTTGGGCGTGCAGGGACATGTGAGATCGCCACATGGATGGAGCTATTCGCTCTGGGCATTCGGAAACCGGGCACCGCTTCCGGAAAGAGCAACTCGTTTGGTGACCCGGGATGACGTTGAAGGTACATGTATATCATGCGGTGCCAAAGTATCCTGATGTGGTGACGACGACAGCTGCTGAGGTGCTGCAGGCAGCTGCTGCAAAGTTGGAGGGACCCTGTGTGTCGAATTACTACGTAGAGGAAAGGGAGGCTGCGATGACGGCGGAGCCATATACGTACGTGTGGAATGAGGCCTCTGCGGTGGCATCGGTGGCTGCGGTGGAGATTGAGCTCGAGGTGTCGAAGTAGGCCTAGGCGCAGGCGGCGACGCAGGGGGTTGTAACAGATCTAGAGGACAAGGCTGGGAATCTGAAGACCGTAAAGCAGAGGAAGAAGGCTGTGACGATGAAGAGGGGATCCTAGATGATGGGGAAGGGGGTGACACCGAGGAAGACGAGGAAGGCTGTGACAAGGCGTTCGGCGGCAAGACTGCGGAGTTCATACACTTCCCATGTCTTCCAGCGTGGCAGTTGGTACAGGCAATCTTCTGCCTAGCACGGGAACAACCTTTACAACGCGCGTTGTTTCCATTGCATTTGCAACACGGCATCGCATTTATTATTATTATTATTATTATTATTATTATATATATATGGGACAGTTCACGAGAAAATGATAGCTCGCTTTTATATTTATAATGTTATAAATTTTCCTTATGTTTGAATCGCTATAACTTCCCAACGGTTTAGGCTATCGACCTCCTATTTACAACACTTCATACCACACCATTTCTCTATGGTAAAACAGATATTGGTGTCTTGCACTTGCTCTGTACCAGTACTGCAACGTTCTATACCCCATCGGGTTCAAACCCGCCATAACTTTCTGTAGGAGTAATCAAATCGCTTCAAATTCGGTTTGTAGGTAGAAGGGTCCTACACCAATCGATTTGTCCTGTTCGTTAATTTTCATGTCATCCGTTACGGAGATACAGCGGCGCAAAGTTGGTACAAGTTTTCCGCTCGAATCGCGCCGTTGCATGTGCGCGAACCGCTTCCATTCACCGAAGACATGAATATTCAACTATTTCCTGTGGGTTGGGACTTTGTTAACTTATACTGCACTGCGCTGGGTAAGTATTTTAAAAATCTATCGTCCCTGTCACTGTTGTTATTCGTTGTTCTTCGTTAGAGATAAGCGATATGCTGATGTATCAAACTACTGAAGACGAGCTCGTAGTGCTTCATTCGGCGGACGTTTTCGATCTGTACGAATACGACGATCGATATTTTAAAAAGATACAATCAACGAAGATGGGAAGATTGAGAACGGTAGTGATGACGGTCGTCCCACTGAAGATGCTGGTTGTAGGGAGTAGGTAGCCCCTAAATCACTAAAGGAGCCTCCAGCCCCACCCCCACTTACGGGGCTATAGCTCCTTCACTGAAAAGTGGACTTCAAAGCCCCACATTGTAAATCCAGACAGCAGCCCCACATAACCGTCCGATGCCATGCAGAGCCACCAGCCAACTCGCAGTACCTATGGAACCACCTGCCCATATCAGACACTACACAGGGGCCACCAGCTAACCAATGGGGTCAGCCTCCACAATACCAGTGGTGACACCAGCCAAATGCATTTGGCAGCCCCCCCAATTTCAGGAGAGTCGTGAACTACATGTACTTGTACTAAGGGATTGCCACACATGTCCCCTCCCGTGTAACACTACCAGTGGGTGTTACATGTACATCTAGCAGAACCAGCTGTGTCCAGGGCCCCCCCCCCCCCCCCCCCCCCCCCCTCCCCTAGATCCAGCCCCCGGGGTCACTTCACCCCTACTATTGATCATTCGCTGGAAGTTCAAGGGGCCAATGAGGCAAATGGAGCCATCCCACGCAGCAGAACCACCATGACTGCAAGTGAACTTAATAGCCTCACGATAGTTTGAACTTACATTTAATCCCTCCACACTTCAAGTAGTAGAACCACCAGCCATCTTACAAATGGGGTTACCAGACCCTGTACTGCCTGCAGGGGTGCCCACACAAACAGGGGTCAATACGTATTATATCAGAGGAGATGCCAGCCCTCACAGTATAAGCAGTCCCCACAATTTCAGACTGAGGAAGCCATGAAGTACATGTACTGTACGTACACCTGCCCCTCTCCAAGAAATACCAGTGGAACCATTAGCCCTCACTCAGCCCCTATGGCTCTCCTGCCCACTACCTGTTCTTCACTGCACATTGCGTCAACAGCCCAGGGTACAATGGGGCATCCCCCTACCAATTCTCACATCACTGCAATATGGGGCAGTATCATTGCGACCATTAAAGCAAATGGACTTATTAGCTCCACACAGCAGGCCAGTTAATACCAATGGGCTGCCATTACAGAAGGAGGCTATCAGACTGCCAGCAGACAGGGAAGCCACCAACTGCCTAACTCCCCAGGGTTCATGGGGGGCCCCCACAACAATGCACGCTTGTGGAGATGCCAGCTCTCACACTACAAGTGGAATCGGCACCCCCAACAATTTCAGGGGAGCCTGATGAACTAGTACCACACATGCCCCCCACGACCCATGGAACCATTAGCCCTCTTCTAACTCCCACTACCTATCCTTCACTGCAAGTTGAGTCAGCAGCCCAGGGGCCATGCATTTACCAGCCCTCTCACTACAGGTGCATGATACAAGTGATCGTTCACTGCAATTTGAAGGAGCCAGTGGGGCCAATTGAGCCGTCCCCACACAGCAGAACCACCAGGCCCCATCACTGCAAGGGAACGTAACAGCCTCATGATGCAAGGGAACTTACTTTTAATACCTCCACATTGCAAGTAGTGAACCCAAAGCCACTGCAAGCAGGGCTGCCCAGACTAGCACCTGGATGAATAGTTATGATGCCAGTAGAGATGTAAGCTCTCACACTACATGTAGTCCCCACAATATCAGGAGAAGCCATCAACTAACCTGCCCCTCTCCAAATGCTACCAGTTGAACCATTAGCCCTGCCCCACACATTCGGACCAGCCCCTTACAGCCTTCCTACCCACCACCTGTCCTTCACTGCACATTGAGTCGACAGCCCATGCCAAAGACCAATGGGGCCATCCAGCTATCTGAGCACCCTCCCTGCAAGTGGACAGTATCATTGGAACTATTAATGCAAGCCCCACACTGCCGGTCCAGTGGAGCCATTACAGATGGAGTTATCAGAAATCAGTACCCCCACAATTTCAAGGGTGCCATAAACTGGAGCTACACATGCCCTCAACCCATGGAACCATCACATAGGGGCCAGCCCATGGCCCTATCTCCCATTACCTATTTCTTCACTGGACGTTGATTCAATGGCCCAGGTACCAATGGGCCATACCCCTACCAGCTCTCTCACTGCAAGCGGACAGTATCAGTAGAACCATTTTTGCAAGTGGACTTAAAGCAGATCCAGTTAGCACCAGTGGAGCCGATTCAGACGCAGTTATCAGACTGCCAGCAGGCAAGCTTGGGAGCCACCAATTGTCAAACTTCCCAGGGGTCATTGGAGGCCCCCACAACAATGTGATGGCAGCTTTAACACTGCAGGTGGAATTGGCACCCCCCACAATGTTTTGAAAACCATGCACTGGAGCCACACATACCCCCACTATCCAAGGAAACACTAGCCACCAGACCTCTTACAGATTGATTTACCAGACCCTGCACTGCCAGCAGGGGTCATTAGGTCAGATGCCAGCCCTTATACTACAAGTAGTCCTCGTGAACAATTTCAGGCGAAGCCATGTTCTTCATGTACTGTACATACACCTGCCCCTGTCCAAATAGTGGAACCATTAGCCCTCACTGCATAAGCCCCACACACTGCAACCAGCCCCCACGTCTCTCCTGCCCACTACCTGTCCAACAGCCCCAGGACCACAGTGATGGCCATCTCCCTTACAGCAAGCGGACAGTATCATTGGAACCATTAATGCAAGTGAACTTAAAATAGCCCCACACTGCAGGTCCAGTTAGCATTGTGGAGCTACATGTATTACAGCTATACAGATGGAGTTATCAGACTACCAGCAGGCAGGGGAGTCACCAGCTGCCAATCTCCCCAGGGAGTCATTGTGGACCCCCACAATAATACTTGCTGGTGGAGATGCCAGCCATCACACTACAGGTGGAATTGCCCCCCCCCCCCCCTTTACATGCACACACAACAATTTCAGGGTAGCCATGAGCTCATGAACTGGCACCAAACATGCCGCTTAAGCAGCCCAGGGGCCTACCAGCTCTGCAATATCAGTGAACCACACTGCAAGTGAACATGATAGCCTCACGCTGCATGTTCAGTCAGCAGTACCTACACAACCAGCAGCTGCCACATAACCAGGATCCAATGGGGTCCTCACAACACTGCCAATGGAGACATCAGCAAGTGGAGGGACACTGGGGCCAGCCACAATGGCCCCCTATCGTAAAGTTGAGTCAGCAGTCCAGGAACCAATGCCCCTCCCCCCCTCCCACACACACACACACACACTCCGCACACACTACCTATGCAATGCCTCTACAATGCCAGTGGAAATTCTAGCCCTCTCACTGCAAGTTGATCATCAGCCCAAGTCTAGTCCCACACAGTACAATCACTGCTCACTTCAATGGAGCCACCAAATCCACTACCTGTGTAACCATTAACCCCCACACTACAATTGGACTTACTGTCAAGGGAACTATAAACTACTAGTAGAGCTACCAGCTCCTATTGGACAAATGAAAGCACTACAATTGTACATGTCTGTGTATCTGCACTTTGTGTTGTGGATCTGTTTGTTCATGTACAGAGTAATCTTATCTAGGAAGCCATGCATCAGTGGTGAATATAATTACCTGCCCTATCCGTACGATTGTGGTTGGTCTGCACCCGTGGTAGGTTTATCTAAACAAATGAACAAGGCTTGCTTTATACAAAAAAAAAAAACTAGTGCTTTACATGTAGCATTTGAAGTAGCATTTGAATGTCACATGAATTGTGCACAGTGAAGGCATCAGAATTAATGCACCACACAAGTTGAGTTAGCAGTTGGAGGCCCCTGAAATTGGGGAAGGGGGGGGGGAGCCTATATCAGTCGTAGGCATCTCCACCAGCTTGCATTATTGTGGTCCATGGACTATTGGAGAGGTAGTGGGCAGGAGAGGTTTTGGGGCTGGTCCCAGTGTGTGGGGCACAGTCACTCGTTCCTTCTGGCAGCCATATACCATCATTCTAACAGCATGCTTGTGCAGTCCTTCTGATGATAACAAGAGAAGGGAACTCAGTTATTTGCTCTATAGGAAACTCAGGCACAGTATCACAACAAAACAAATTGATTGACCGTGGAGTGTTTTGGCAAATTGAAAAAAAGCAGATTGCAAAATGCCGCCTTTGTAAATTTAAAATGCCACACATCTGTGTGGCGAGTTCTAAAAAGAACTTTATAAGGTGTCCCCTTAACGACACAAATGTAAGGTGTACAGGTGACCCCTTAACAACACATACAAAAGGTGTACAGAGATGACCCCTTAACATGGTGTACAGGTGACCCCTTAACGACTCATACATAAGGTGTACAGAGATGACTCATAACAACACATATGTATGGTGTACAGGTGACCCCTTAACGACACATACATAAGGTGTACAGAGATGACTCTTAACGACACATGTGTATGGTGTACAGGTGACCCCTTAACGACACATACATAAGGTGTACAGAGATGACTCTTAACGACACATGTGTACGGTGTACAGATGACCCCTTAACGACACGTACATAAGGTGTACAGAGATGACCTTAAACTACATACAAAGCATGCTTCTCACAATCTGGTTCATTACAATGAACCATGCTTGGTCTTGTTGTGAGTGTAGAGAGCGCCACTGGTGCCGTACTGCTTGCCACACACAGAACAGGAAAATGGCCTGTCAATTTCAGATTTTTTCCTACGTGTGCGCTTGGATGGACCCTGGCTTCCTACATCAACACTGGAATTGTCCGCCTTAGTGGCACCACTGGAATTGTCCACCTTAGTTGCACCACCGTGTTCATCACCTGGAACAGCAGGCTGCTTGTGAGTGTTCCTTTTGTGCAGGGACAGGGCCGGGCCACTGGCATATTTCTTGCCACATACAGTGCACTGGTAGGCAAGAATCAGTTCAGACCTGGGTCTGCGTTTCCTCCTGCCAAAAACACAACAATCACCTCCGTCTTGCACTTCACTGTATGTGTCCTCTGCAGACTCATGACCCTTAACAGGAGGTGAGTGAGGAGTGGCATTTGACGGTCCAGGTTGGTCGCTTTCCGGTAGGGATGAAGCATTACCAGAGTCGGGCCCTGTGCCTGGTGAAGGCTTTGGACACACCTTGTCCCTTTTTTGGGGGTCACGAACGTATTCCCTCACACGTTCATAGAGGTACAGTGACCGCGTCAGGGACAATCCGCTGGGTGTAATAACAGGTGGCATCTGATAAGCCTCCTGTATGTCCTTTATGGACACTCCAGCCCTCAGCATGGCCACCTCGGTGGGGTTTTTGTCCGATGGTAAGGTCTTCATTTTCATGACACCAGGGTGTTTGCGGTCAAACTCAAATGTGTAGCAGCGGCCTAGGCCAGCCAAAGGACTAAACCACTGGCCCAGAAAGGCGTTCCAGTCGTAGTACTGCCAGTCCTGGTATAGCTGTGGCACACATGTGACGTTCTGGCCACACTGCCGGACACAGTCCGCTAGGTCGTCCATGTCATCTACATGGTCCTGTCTTCGGTAGTATTTCTTAAACTGACCAAAGTAGGCATCTGGTCGAAACTTTGTGTGCCCAGGTACCATGAAGTTCAGCTGGATGGTGTCATGTTGCCCAGTGATGACCCGCCAGGCCAGGTACCACATCATGGTGGTGTTCTTGTTCTGGCCCACACAGTTGTCAGCCTGAAGTGTTACACGTCTCTCTCCCAGTCCATGTAGGTGGAAGAAGGCATGCACCAAGCTGACCACCACCACGGCACCCTTGCCGGCCTGCTCTGCCTCGTCAATTAGGAAGAACACCTGGCGGGACAGCGGCTCACAACACACACCAAACACCTGGACCTTGCGAGGTGTCCTGAAATAAAAAGTGCCCCTTTGCTGTGAGCTGTAGGGCAGTGACACCTGCTGGCAGTAGTCAAAGGAGTACTGCATCTGCATGTCCAGGTGGGTGAGTGAGGTGAAGGGAGACATCAGAGCCCTGGATTCCAAGTCACCCAGACGCTCCTTCTGTCCCTTACTTCCCCATTCCTTCTTAGCCTCCTCAATGTTTGCATTGTAGGCATCACGGAATGCCTTGGCCTTAAGGAGGTGCTGGTTGTATTTGTCATTTATTGTTTTGCGCTGCTCGTCAGAAAGGCTGTGCCTCAACGTGACCAACATCTGATCACACTTGTCGCACAGATCGCTTCGTGCAGGTTGGATCTTGATGTTATAGCAGTACCTGCGCCAGAGTGTAATAAATGACACATACTTCACCACACGTGCAACAGTAGGTGTAGGAAGAGCTGGAGGAACATTGAGCAAGGTGTACTGCCGCTTTAGCCGAGTGGTCAATCGGTAAGGGCAAGGTTGCTGTGGTGCTGGTGTGGTGTTTGATATGCACTCCATGGCCTTGCAATACTCGGCATACACAGACTTTAGTGTTTTACCACTCTCCAGAACATAGTCTCTGCTGATCGTCCCTTGCAATCGACCAGGGTCAGGGAGGGCATTTATGGCAGCATAATTCCTAATGAATGAGACCACCCTGCTCTTGTCCAAACGAGAGAGGGCATGGTGAGGTGCCCTGCCACAGTTGCCATGGGGATGGGGCTCAACATCAGAGTCAGAGCACACCTGCTTCATCCAACGGTGCAATGTAGGGTAATTTATGCCAATGACAGCACAGAAAGCATCTTTGCAGACAGGACTGGACCAGTCAAGGCGATACTGGAATGTATTTCGAGAACCAGATTTGTCCCGAATCACAGCAAGCATTCCAAAAATGACTGCCTTTCTGGTTTTCTTGTCCAATCTGGATAATGTGAGTGCTCGTCTTTTGGGCAAGTCACCGTACTTCAATAAGCAGCTGTCTGTGCAGCACCCTCCTCTAGTGAGGTAGGCATTGAGCATGCGACGTGGACGACATCGCCCACGAGCTGTTCTTGCAGGTACACCTCTGCCCTCATCACTATCTCTTGTAACATCCCCGTCGCTTCCACCATAACCGTCGCCTCCACCGTCCCCGTCGCTTTCCCCGTCGCTTCCACCATCACCGTCGTTTCCACCATCACCGTCGCTTCCACCATCACCGTCGCTTCCACCATCACCGTCGCTTCCACCATCACCGTCGCTTTCACCATCACCATCGCTTCCACCATCACCGTCGCTTCCACCATCACCGTCGCTTCCACCATCACCGTCGCTTCCACCATCACCGTCGCTTCCACCATCACCGTCGCTTCCACCATCACCGTCGCTTCCACCATCACCGTCGCTTCCACCATCACCGTCGCTTTCACAGCCATAGCCATCGAAATCATAACTTCCATCGGCATTGGTGCCACCGTCATCACCATCCACATCCCAATTATCGTACCGGCCATTCGAATGATACTCGACGAGCTCGTCGTCAGACTTCGCCATATATTTTATCGACACGAATTGAAGATGACGAATAACAAATGTCTATAGGTAAGACCGGACAGATTCAATATACTCACCGCCGCTTGTCGATAAATAAATCGTATCCTGCTTTGTAGGTGTGGCTATAGGTTAACAACGTCCCAACCCACAAAAGCGAGTTATCATTTTCGCGTGAACTGTGTAATTGGGACAGTTCACGTTAAGGGGTGACCTGTACACCATATGTGTTGTTAGGAGTCATCTCTGTACACCTTATGTATGTGTCGCTAAGGGGTCACCTGTACACCATACACATGTGTCGTTAAGAGTCATCTCTGTACACCTTATGTATGTGTCGCTAAGGGGTCACCTGTACACCTTACATACATGTATGTGTCATTAAGGGGTCACCTGTACACTATACACATGTGTCGTTAAGAGTCATCTCTGTACACCTTATGTATGTGTCGTTAAGGGGTCACCTGTACACCATACATATGTGTTGTTATGAGTCATCTCTGTACACCTTATGTATGAGTCGTTAAGGGGTCACCTGTACACCATGTTAAGGGGTCATCTCTGTACACCTTTTGTATGTGTTGTTAAGGGGTCACCTGTACACCTTACATTTGTGTCGTTAAGGGGACACCTTATAAAGTTCTTTTTAGAACTCGCCACACAGATGTGTGGCATTTTAAATTTACAAAGGCGGCATTTTGCAATCTGCTTTTTTCAATTTGCCAAAACACTCCACGGTCAATCAATTTGTTTTGTTGTGATACTGTGCCTGAGTTTCCTATAGAGCAAATAACTGAGTTCCCTTCTCTTGTTATCATCAGAAGGACTGCACAAGCATGCTGTTAGAATGATGGTATATGGCTGCCAGAAGGAACGAGTGACTGTGCCCCACACACTGGGACCAGCCCCAAAACCTCTCCTGCCCACTACCTCTCCAATAGTCCATGGACCACAATAATGCAAGCTGGTGGAGATGCCTACGACTGATATAGGCTCCCCCCCCCCTTCCCCAATTTCAGGGGCCTCCAACTGCTAACTCAACTTGTGTGGTGCATTAATTCTGATGCCTTCACTGTGCACAATTCATGTGACATTCAAATGCTACTTCAAATGCTACATGTAAAGCACTAGTTTTTTTTTTTTGTATAAAGCAAGCCTTGTTCATTTGTTTAGATAAACCTACCACGGGTGCAGACCAACCACAATCGTACGGATAGGGCAGGTAATTATATTCACCACTGATGCATGGCTTCCTAGATAAGATTACTCTGTACATGAACAAACAGATCCACAACACAAAGTGCAGATACACAGACATGTACAATTGTAGTGCTTTCATTTGTCCAATAGGAGCTGGTAGCTCTACTAGTAGTTTATAGTTCCCTTGACAGTAAGTCCAATTGTAGTGTGGGGGTTAATGGTTACACAGGTAGTGGATTTGGTGGCTCCATTGAAGTGAGCAGTGATTGTACTGTGTGGGACTAGACTTGGGCTGATGATCAACTTGCAGTGAGAGGGCTAGAATTTCCACTGGCATTGTAGAGGCATTGCATAGGTAGTGTGTGCGGAGTGTGTGTGTGTGTGTGTGGGAGGGGGGGGGGGGGCATTGGTTCCTGGACTGCTGACTCAACTTTACGATAGGGGGCCATTGTGGCTGGCCCCAGTGTCCCTCCACTTGCTGATGTCTCCATTGGCAGTGTTGTGAGGACCCCATTGGATCCTGGTTATGTGGCAGCTGCTGGTTGTGTAGGTACTGCTGACTGAACATGCAGCGTGAGGCTATCATGTTCACTTGCAGTGTGGTTCACTGATATTGCAGAGCTGGTAGGCCCCTGGGCTGCTTAAGCGGCATGTTTGGTGCCAGTTCATGAGCTCATGGCTACCCTGAAATTGTTGTGTGTGCATGTAAAGGGGGGGGGGGGGGGGCAATTCCACCTGTAGTGTGATGGCTGGCATCTCCACCAGCAAGTATTATTGTGGGGGTCCACAATGACTCCCTGGGGAGATTGGCAGCTGGTGACTCCCCTGCCTGCTGGTAGTCTGATAACTCCATCTGTATAGCTGTAATACATGTAGCTCCACAATGCTAACTGGACCTGCAGTGTGGGGCTATTTTAAGTTCACTTGCATTAATGGTTCCAATGATACTGTCCGCTTGCTGTAAGGGAGATGGCCATCACTGTGGTCCTGGGGCTGTTGGACAGGTAGTGGGCAGGAGAGACGTGGGGGCTGGTTGCAGTGTGTGGGGCTTATGCAGTGAGGGCTAATGGTTCCACTATTTGGACAGGGGCAGGTGTATGTACAGTACATGAAGAACATGGCTTCGCCTGAAATTGTTCACGAGGACTACTTGTAGTATAAGGGCTGGCATCTGACCTAATGACCCCTGCTGGCAGTGCAGGGTCTGGTAAATCAATCTGTAAGAGGTCTGGTGGCTAGTGTTTCCTTGGATAGTGGGGGTATGTGTGGCTCCAGTGCATGGTTTTCAAAACATTGTGGGGGGTGCCAATTCCACCTGCAGTGTTAAAGCTGCCATCACATTGTTGTGGGGGCCTCCAATGACCCCTGGGAAGTTTGACAATTGGTGGCTCCCAAGCTTGCCTGCTGGCAGTCTGATAACTGCGTCTGAATCGGCTCCACTGGTGCTAACTGGATCTGCTTTAAGTCCACTTGCAAAAATGGTTCTACTGATACTGTCCGCTTGCAGTGAGAGAGCTGGTAGGGGTATGGCCCATTGGTACCTGGGCCGTTGAATCAACGTCCAGTGAAGAAATAGGTAGTGGGAGATAGGGCCATGGGCTGGCCCCTATGTGATGGTTCCATGGGTTGAGGGCATGTGTAGCTCCAGTTTATGGCACCCTTGAAATTGTGGGGATACTGATTTCTGATAACTCCATCTGTAATGGCTCCACTGGACCGGCAGTGTGGGGCTTGCATTAATAGTTCCAATGATACTGTCCACTTGCAGGGAGGGTGCTCAGATAGCTGGATGGCCCCATTGGTCTTTGGCATGGGCTGTCGACTCAATGTGCAGTGAAGGACAGGTGGTGGGTAGGAAGGCTGTAAGGGGCTGGTCCGAATGTGTGGGGCAGGGCTAATGGTTCAACTGGTAGCATTTGGAGAGGGGCAGGTTAGTTGATGGCTTCTCCTGATATTGTGGGGACTACATGTAGTGTGAGAGCTTACATCTCTACTGGCATCATAACTATTCATCCAGGTGCTAGTCTGGGCAGCCCTGCTTGCAGTGGCTTTGGGTTCACTACTTGCAATGTGGAGGTATTAAAAGTAAGTTCCCTTGCATCATGAGGCTGTTACGTTCCCTTGCAGTGATGGGGCCTGGTGGTTCTGCTGTGTGGGGACGGCTCAATTGGCCCCACTGGCTCCTTCAAATTGCAGTGAACGATCACTTGTATCATGCACCTGTAGTGAGAGGGCTGGTAAATGCATGGCCCCTGGGCTGCTGACTCAACTTGCAGTGAAGGATAGGTAGTGGGAGTTAGAAGAGGGCTAATGGTTCCATGGGTCGTGGGGGGCATGTGTGGTACTAGTTCATCAGGCTCCCCTGAAATTGTTGGGGGTGCCGATTCCACTTGTAGTGTGAGAGCTGGCATCTCCACAAGCGTGCATTGTTGTGGGGGCCCCCCATGAACCCTGGGGAGTTAGGCAGTTGGTGGCTTCCCTGTCTGCTGGCAGTCTGATAGCCTCCTTCTGTAATGGCAGCCCATTGGTATTAACTGGCCTGCTGTGTGGAGCTAATAAGTCCATTTGCTTTAATGGTCGCAATGATACTGCCCCATATTGCAGTGATGTGAGAATTGGTAGGGGGATGCCCCATTGTGCCCTGGGCTGTTGACGCAATGTGCAGTGAAGAACAGGTAGTGGGCAGGAGAGCCATAGGGGCTGAGTGAGGGCTAATGGTTCCACTGGTATTTCTTGGAGAGGGGCAGGTGTACGTACAGTACATGTACTTCATGGCTTCCTCAGTCTGAAATTGTGGGGACTGCTTATACTGTGAGGGCTGGCATCTCCTCTGATATAATACGTATTGACCCCTGTTTGTGTGGGCACCCCTGCAGGCAGTACAGGGTCTGGTAACCCCATTTGTAAGATGGCTGGTGGTTCTACTACTTGAAGTGTGGAGGGATTAAATGTAAGTTCAAACTATCGTGAGGCTATTAAGTTCACTTGCAGTCATGGTGGTTCTGCTGCGTGGGATGGCTCCATTTGCCTCATTGGCCCCTTGAACTTCCAGCGAATGATCAATAGTAGGGGTGAAGTGACCCCGGGGGCTGGATCTAGGGGAGGGGGGGGGGGGGGGGGGGGGGGGGCCCTGGACACAGCTGGTTCTGCTAGATGTACATGTAACACCCACTGGTAGTGTTACACGGGAGGGGACATGTGTGGCAATCCCTTAGTACAAGTACATGTAGTTCACGACTCTCCTGAAATTGGGGGGGCTGCCAAATGCATTTGGCTGGTGTCACCACTGGTATTGTGGAGGCTGACCCCATTGGTTAGCTGGTGGCCCCTGTGTAGTGTCTGATATGGGCAGGTGGTTCCATAGGTACTGCGAGTTGGCTGGTGGCTCTGCATGGCATCGGACGGTTATGTGGGGCTGCTGTCTGGATTTACAATGTGGGGCTTTGAAGTCCACTTTTCAGTGAAGGAGCTATAGCCCCGTAAGTGGGGGTGGGGCTGGAGGCTCCTTTAGTGATTTAGGGGCTACCTACTCCCTACAACCAGCATCTTCAGTGGGACGACCGTCATCACTACCGTTCTCAATCTTCCCATCTTCGTTGATTGTATCTTTTTAAAATATCGATCGTCGTATTCGTACAGATCGAAAACGTCCGCCGAATGAAGCACTACGAGCTCGTCTTCAGTAGTTTGATACATCAGCATATCGCTTATCTCTAACGAAGAACAACGAATAACAACAGTGACAGGGACGATAGATTTTTAAAATACTTACCCAGCGCAGTGCAGTATAAGTTAACAAAGTCCCAACCCACAGGAAATAGTTGAATATTCATGTCTTCGGTGAATGGAAGCGGTTCGCGCACATGCAACGGCGCGATTCGAGCGGGAAACTTGTACCAACTTTGCGCCGCTGTATCTCCGTAACGGATGACATGAAAATTAACGAACAGGACAAATCGATTGGTGTAGGACCCTTCTACCTACAAACCGAATTTGAAGCGATTTGATTACTCCTACAGAAAGTTATGGCGGGTTTGAACCCGATGGGGTATAGAACGTTGCAGTACTGGTACAGAGCAAGTGCAAGACACCAATATCTGTTTTACCATAGAGAAATGGTGTGGTATGAAGTGTTGTAAATAGGAGGTCGATAGCCTAAACCGTTGGGAAGTTATAGCGATTCAAACATAAGGAAAATTTATAACATTATAAATATAAAAGCGAGCTATCATTTTCTCGTGAACTGTCCCATATATATATAATAATAATAATAATAATAATAATAATAAATGCGATGCCGTGTTGCAAATGCAATGGAAACAACGCGCGTTGTAAAGGTTGTTCCCGTGCTAGGCAGAAGATTGCCTGTACCAACTGCCACGCTGGAAGACATGGGAAGTGTATGAACTCCGCAGTCTTGCCGCCGAACGCCTTGTCACAGCCTTCCTCGTCTTCCTCGGTGTCACCCCCTTCCCCATCATCTAGGATCCCCTCTTCATCGTCACAGCCTTCTTCCTCTGCTTTACGGTCTTCAGATTCCCAGCCTTGTCCTCTAGATCTGTTACAACCCCCTGCGTCGCCGCCTGCGCCTAGGCCTACTTCGACACCTCGAGCTCAATCTCCACCGCAGCCACCGATGCCACCGCAGAGGCCTCATTCCACACGTACGTATATGGCTCCGCCGTCATCGCAGCCTCCCTTTCCTCTACGTAGTAATTCGACACACAGGGTCCCTCCAACTTTGCAGCAGCTGCCTGCAGCACCTCAGCAGCTGTCGTCGTCACCACATCAGGATACTTTGGCACCGCATGATATACATGTACCTTCAACGTCATCCCGGGTCACCAAACGAGTTGCTCTTTCCGGAAGCGGTGCCCGGTTTCCGAATGCCCAGAGCGAATAGCTCCATCCATGTGGCGATCTCACATGTCCCTGCACGCCCAAGGTTTGTTCTCTGGAGGGGTCCCACAGACGTGGTTGGTTGAACAAGATCTGTTCATCTGCCCACATTGTTCACAATTGGTGGCGAACTCGAGGGTAGCTTCACATTCTAGACAATGCAAGATTCCTCCCCCCATATCTTCAGCCCAGAATGATGCCACACAGTCAGAGCCAGCCATTGTGCCTGATCTGCCCACTTTTGCAGATGTTTGTCAGCTTAGATGCCCAACATTACGGTTTGTTCCTAAAAAGGCAAGACCCAGTTTTGCTAGAGCACTTTCATCTACCCTACGGTCTGTCTTAGATGAAAACTCAGAAGAGGCTTGGTTGAAGCTCTTCATGTTACCAAAGTGTGTTCTTCCCTCCCTAAAGAGTAAAGGCCGCCACTTCAAGCACACCCCGATCAAAGTCTTGTGTGATCTTTGGGCAAAGGAAGAGTTTAGTACCCTTTGGAACCTTGCAGGGTCCAATGTCCTTAAAGCCCCATCACAGCAGAGGCAAAGGAACTCTAAGAGCCTGTTAGATTCGGTTATACCCTTAGCAAAGATTGGTCTGCATGGTAAAGCCTGCAGAATACTTTTATCTGATGGGCTTGCTCCCCTCAATAATGCTACCTGGGAGCTGCTCAAATCAAAACACCCTAGCTCTCCCCTACCCACTCCTCCAGATGTTCCTTCCACTCCGCTTTCTCTAGGTCCTGATTTCAACATCCTACCCTTCCTATTCTCCTTCCCAAAGGGCACTGCTGCTGGCCCCTCGGGCCTCAGGGTACAACATCTAATTAATGCTGCACAAATCCCTCTTCCAATTTCCATTGGCTCATCCCTGAGGGATATTGTCAACCTCCTTGCAGCAGGCAAAGCTCCATTGTCAGTTGCAAGATTTCTAGCGGGCGGAAGCCTCACTGCTTTGAACAAGTTTAAAGATGGCTCCCCACCTGATATCAGACCTATTGCTGTTGGGGAAACTCTCAGAAGGCTAACAGGAAAGTGCTTGTGCTCTTTAGTGAAAGATAAAGTGTCCAGTTTTTTTGAGCCCCATCAGTTTGGTGTAGCCTGTTCACATGGCACAGAAAAAGTGGTACACGGCCTTCGAAAGTGCATCGAAGAACACTGGGGGGGATGAAGATTTTGTCGTCCTGAAAGCAGATATGAGAAACGCTTTCAACCTTATTTCCAGGCAGGCTCTTCTATCTGAATGCTCCACCTTTTTCCCAGAACTCCTTCCATGGGCAAGTTGGTGTTATGGTTCACACCCTTATTTGTGGCACCCCCTAGGACATCTCACTTCTGAGGCAGGTGTGCAGCAGGGAGATCCATTAGGCCCTTTGTTTTTTGCTTTGGTTCTACACAAGGTCATTGCTGCCATCGATGCAGATGATGACTGCCTTCGTCTCATCCTTCAGGCATGGTACTTGGATGATGGGGTGTTGGCTGGCCCCAGACAGGCTGTTCTGCGGGCGCTCTCCATAATTGAAGACCTTGGTCCATCACTGGGTATTTTCATCAATTTATCCAAATGTGAACTATTTAGCCGTAGCGATATTTCCATGTTCCCTCCTGCTATGAAAGCTTCACATGTACCACACCTAGACATTCTTGGTACTCCTATTGGGGACTATCTTTACTGCACTGGGTTCTTTGCCATGAAGCGTGCTGAATTCACAAAGTTGCTATCTAAGTTGGAAGATGTTTTAGATGTTGACCCACAGGTGGCCTTTAACTTGCTACGGCTTTGCAGTGGTTTTTGTAAGATGGTGCATTTAGCCAGATCAACCCCCCCTAGCATGGCTGCTGATTCTCTGAAGATACTTGACTTGGATTTAAGGAGTTGCTTCTCTAGGTGCTTATCTTTAGATCTCACTGAGGCCGCCTGGTGCCAATCTCAACTGAGCCTAAGGTTTGGAGGTTTCGGCCTTCGCTCACTCTCTCACCACTCGAGTGCTGCCTTCATTGCATCCTTTTGTTCATCTGGTTTTGCCACTGCAAATAACCATCATCTGATTCATGCGGTTAATACTTTCAATAGCTTAGTCTCTACCTCAGATGCCATATCTCCAGAGTCTGCCATTGTGTCTCCTCCCCCACAGAGATCTCTCTCCCATACGCTGGATAGCTCGACTTACAATAGTTTGTACGACTCAGCTTCTCCAGAAAACAAAGCTCGCCTCCTCTCTACCTCTGCTTCCTTGGCCACTTCATGGGTTTCAGTCTGTCCTTCGGGTGAGCCTGGCCTGCATCTTGACCCTAGTGAATTCCGCACAGCTATTTCGTGGTGGCTGGGTTTAGAAACAACAACAGCCTCCTGCTGTCTGCTATGTCCTGAAATAGCGTTGGACCCCCTGGGGCATCATGCATTGTCATGCAGACGAGGTGGTGATGTGGTTCTCCGACACAACCAGCTGCGAGATGTCTTTGTAGATTTTTGCCACAAGGCAAACCTTGGAGTGAGGATCGAGGCAGGTAGTGCACTTACCCCTGACCTTTCTAGGTCTCGTCCTGCGGATGCCCTAGTGAACAATTGGATAAGTGGAATCTCTGCCGCTTTTGATTTAACTGTGACGTCTCCTCTTACACCTGTGTCACTTCGGGAAGCAAGCGTTACTGCAGGAACAGCTGCACTACTGGCAGAGCAGAGGAAACACCAGGCAAATGACCCCAAGTGTGATACCCTTGGTTGGAAATGTATCCCTCTTGCTGTGGAGAGCTATGGGAACTGGGGTCTTGAAGCCAGGCAAGCTTTTTCCCATTTGGCCTCGCGCCTGTCCTTTGGCATAGGACACCAGAAGTCAAAGACCTTGGTAGATATCTACGGGAAGCTAAACTTGACCCTGGTGAGGTGCAATGCCAGAGCTCTCCTAAGCAGAGCATGCAACTTGGTTTAGTTTCTCTATGCATGTACATAGTGTAATAGTAGCATATATCCTTGTGATGTAATAAGTTGTATATGTAATATTCTTGAATATGTAATAATAATAATAATAATAATAATAATAATATTAAATTATAAACCAAATCATGTAACCTATTGGGTAATTCAACTGAGCGTTTCACGTTAATTTCTTTTGCATGGTAAAGCACTTTTTACCTGAAGCTGTGTCTCTTTTATGGCATTTGTTCAGATGAACTATGCCTATCGGCAATTGTAATTATATCCCCCCCATGTCTAATAAGTAAACTACATTCCATATTATAGGTTACGGCCAGTTCAACATGCAGTTTATTAAACTCTGCATCCCAGAGCACAAGTAAGAAAGCTGAATCATTTCAGGGATACCGGTATTAGCTACCCATCCAATTAACATCGATTGACGTAGGATAGCACTTTATACAAGTAAATAAAAAAACCTTCCCTATGAGAAAGTTGGTGGGATATAGGATTTGGTGGTGTAAAAAGCAAGGAAACAAGGGTCTGCAATGGTAAGGGAAAATGTCATAACCCTATATTTAGCCCGTTTGTAGCATATACTATGTTCGTGTGCTAAATATGGGACTATGACATTTTCCCTTACTATTACAGACCCTTGTTTCCTTGCTTTTTACACCACCATTGCCTTCAAATCCTATATCCCACCAACTTTCTCATAGTGAAGGTTTTTTTTTTACTTGTTTCATTCATTTTTTGCAAAGTTGTTCATGCACATTATTCCGATGCGTAATTGATGATACGTAGTTGATCTAATTGATCCGTAATGTTCAGCCACCTAAACCAAGCTTAGTAAGAGTAGGTAGCTACATTTACATAATTGCGGCTGGAAACTGTGCTAATAACCATTACGGTATTGGTTTTGAAACAGTGAAAGGACTGCTAATTAAAGACACCCAATGGTTTCAAGCTGTCCATTACTCAAAAGAACCAGCTAGTGTATAAATGATAACAACTGAGAGCACTAGATACAATTTCCTGACATATTCATTCTTTGCGCACACCTCAAATCGCACCATAACAGTATGCGCAGGCCGTTTTTATAAGAGCACGCTGCCCATTATTACGAGGGGTGGTTACGAAACTCGGCTGCGTGGACTCCGTGCACTGATCTATGAGGTAAGCATTTAATAGAAACTACCAGAAGGCATGTGACAATCGGAATATGCAAGCTTAAAGCGCTGACGTATATTCTACCGCCACAAATAAGCCTAGCGTATTTTATGAATAATCAATAAAGCTGTAGTCACTTACATGCGTACGCATTGTACATGAACATAATTATAGGAATGGAGTGCCGCATCCAGCAAGTGCCTATGCATTGCAGAGTGTGTGGGTTGAGGCTAAAAAAGACCAGAGAGGAACCAAATACTAGCTACCATTGCAAGGCAGAGCTGAAAATTGCCTTTAGTATTGACACCTCTAGTGATGATGCCCACATACAGCCAGAAAGATTCTGCAAGTATTCAATGCAGAGAATTTTCGATCAGTGCTATCACAGAGGGGTTGCATTACAAGTGCGCTGTGATCCCATCTCAGTGGCTTAAGTATGAGGAAAAGGAATGCAAAGTAGAACTATTGCTTAATCATATATATGAAATAACAGTGTTCGTGCAGGTATGTGAGCACTTCAAAATGTGTGCACATGGACTTGTTAGGAGGTCGACAGTAGCTAGTGGATGGCAAGTAGACATCACTCCTAACTTGCTCATTGCCCATCTGTGGAAGATTGCCCCTCCTCCGATTGTTCTACATGAGCTGAAATGTGTATTGTGTTCCAATATTCTCTCGCAGCCACATGGAACATGCATGCAGTCCACTTGTTTGCACGAAGTGCATAGTTGATATAGTTGATAGTCTCGTCCGACTTCGGTGGTTTTTGTGAGAAATATACACGTGGTCTTCGGAGACAGCCTTGGCGTCCTGTTCCCCTTGCGTAGCCCTAATCAGACGAGGGGATTCCTCCCTTTTCGCGGCCACTCCCGGAGTCAACGCCTCAGCCGCGTCACCCGATTGCAAAGTCGAGCCATCCGGAAGGACGTCCTCCAATATGAGCGCACTCCGCACGTACATTGTGGCTTCGGCCAAAGATGGCAAGTAGAGTGAGGTGGCCAGCCTACACGTACCAATGGTAGAAGCGATAGTTCTGTCCAAGTAGCGGGGATTATAATAGACTCAAAGTAGCACTGCAACCGCGCGCGGAAAGTAAATTATAGTTTAGAAGGTTGGTGGTATATAGGAATCAAAGGCGGTGGTGGTGTAAAAAGCAAGGGAACAAGGATTGTGATTGAAAAGGAAAAAAGAAATAGACCTATATTAGCAGCATGTCGTCATGTTTAACTGTGTGTGCTAATATAGGTCTATTTCATTTTTCCTTTTCAATCACAATCCTTGTTCCCTTGCTTTTTACACCACCACCGCCTTTGATTCCTATATACCACCAACCTTCTCGCATAGAGAATGTTTTTATCACTTGTTTCCTACATTTTTTGGTAGATTTAGTATTGTATTTAGTTCTTGAAAAGTAACCATGTAGCAAGAATGTCAAATGACTATTTTAGAATCTCGTGGCCATGCAATTTTTTGAGGTGTGGGTGTACCATTAAAACACACAGTATTACTATTTAAACAATAAGTACAAGTATTTCATTTATAACCCAGGAGCATGTCATCTTGTATAGGATATACTGCTGTATATTCTGGACCAGGATATACTTCTGTATATCCAGGATATATAGTAGGTAGAGCAGGTGGAGCTAATCCTGCAGCTGGACATGGAACCACTCCTGGACCCGGACCTGAAACAGGTGATTTAAACAACCATTAGTTAAAACAAATCCTCCACTGGCAAGTGAAGCCATATAATACATCAGACAAAGATTACATGTACCCACTGATCTCACGCTATTATCAGATAAACCACAATACGTTGTCATCAGCAACTTTGATACTATTAGATATAAATTATGCACCACAATACACATTAAAAATTGTTGTCAGCGAACAGCGTGCACATATTTCAAACAACAGCACGGAGAGAGATGCAATATCTTCCGCTGTAACTGTTGCATAAAATATTTTAGCGATACACTATACATGCTATAATTTATGTCCAGATCCAACATTCATGGTGTAACGCACCTTCGTGGTGGTCGCTTTGATGGTCCTTTCAGTAGCGCGCTTGACACCTTGTCGTGTCTTGTATTGCACTCGTTTGGCATATCTGTAGGTGTACGAGTGGCTAGTTGTTGCCGGGTTTTTTTTCTGTAAGGGCGGTGGTGTGGGGGAGACACATTCTAATTGGAGCCTCTTGCTTCACATTATCTGCTGTAGACTGTATACCGTAGTATCTGATCGCGTATGTAGTTCCACCGACAGAATTCGAAAGTTATGCTATATAAGAAGCTATAGTATAGAAATCAATTCGGTCAAAACAATTATATGCGATAGTGTCGGGTACTTACGTGTATGGTAGTTTTGGCTTTCATTTCAAGCTGCGTAACGAATGATAAGAGTTGCAATTGAGAGTAACGCACAGGCGTCATGCAGAAAATGATACCTTGAATATTCGTCAGGAGCCTTCCTATAACGTTATCGCTGCTCCATTCCGTTTCTCAACCATTTGGCATTATGGTTGGACATTTATACATGGAGCCGTAGGGACCCGAAAAGGCTCTTGGATTCAGTGCGTATACCTCTTCCACAGCGTGCGGGAATATTAAGAATTTGAATCACGCCCACGACACGTGGCTATTATTGCATTTAAAAATAGCTAGCTGATGTAATTGGGTATTTTTAACCGAATACCAAATGAGGTACTATTCGCTTTAGTTAATTGCCCGAACAGTTAGGCGTCTAACAGACCCTCGAAGATAACCTGCGGACGCATCCTGAAGCGATTGGTACACTTGGCGTGCTTTACAAACGTTCCTGTCGTGAGTTATACTCTCCGGAAGGAAGAAGAAGAATAAGAAGAAGCCGACGGAGGAGAAATTTTAGGTGGGACTGGGTACGGACGATGGGGACGAGTATTTTTGTTCTCTAAAAGTACACCGTCTTGTGACACAAATACAACGCAGAACTGTTGTCCTTTTTTATATCGCTCGAATGCCACTAAGAGCGAAGTGACCCGATTCTTAAATGTCCCGCTAGACGTGAGTGACGTTTTTTTAATGACATTCATGATACTGTTGGATTCCTATATGGAACCTACTCGCGTAGGTTCCGATATGGCATTTTAAGCTACCATAGATCTTGGGGACTTCTCCTTTGACTGTAAAACCAGGAAAGTGTATTCATGTATGCATGTATTTATTTCATGCAATTTTTATTATATAGATTTTTGATATAGCTAGCTTGCATCAGGTGTAGATGGGCGTATTACGACCTTTGCGTTTTGGCAGAAAAGCGAAGATTTGGCTACGCTCAACTAAATACATCTATGTGTGAGTTATAAGTAAACTTACTACATTCCATATTATAGGTTATGGCCAGTTGAACATGCAGTTCCTTTTCTAGCGTTTGTACACACCTTCCCGTACCGCACTCTCTTCGCCAAGCGAGCAAATTCAGAACTCTCCCAATAACGTTGCCTTTTAGCGGACCGTTTTTTTTTCTGGGTCTTTTTTTTTTATACCGCTCGCGTTCCTTGATACCGCCATTTTTAGATATCTAAAATTTTTATCTAATTATGCGTCTAACATATACCGTATAGTCGATTGTTTACCAAAATATAACATCGGCTATTTTATATGAAAGCGGCTCTTTAAGCCTATTCAGAAGCTATTGTTGAAATTTTCATTGTTTAAAAGTGTTCGTATCCCGAGTTATGCGTTGCCAAGAAGAAGGAGGAGGAGACCATGTTCCGGGATTGAGTACGAGGACGGGGTTACGGACAGTACCCTTTTGTTCTCTACAACCGCGCAATTCTATGACATAAAACAAAGACGAAACTGCTCATTTTTGACTTCTAGTTCGATTGGTATAACATGCTAAACGATCCGATCGTCGGGAGTTTTGTTAGAGACGGGTCGCGTATTTTTGATGAGATTCATAGTCGGGGTCAAATCCTATATGGAAGTTTCTAGCGAAACATCCGATATACATGTACAAGTAGTTCATAGTGGTCATGAAAAATATAGTTCAATCGATCGCGCATGCGCAAAGTTTAGTCATTGTGAACAGCTGCAGAATTTTAACTTTTTAAGGCAGTAAAGAAAAGGGTTGGTAGCCTAATTCGGATCGGGCCTCTTGGCGAATTACCCAATACATCTCCACTAACGGATCGGACTGGCCACAACGTGCACAACAGATTGATGATTATATGGAAACGGGCTTCGAAGCGATTATCTGAATCGTGTTATCCCCGCCTCGCCGATAGACGAAACGTGGCTTCCTTGGCAAACTTTTACCACTATGGATCCAGCGAGGGCAGCAGCATGCAGCAGCAGAACATGCTCCAGATTACGACAACTTAAAGTTGTTGTTGCAAGTAGGTTGTTTAAATAATTCCGTTCTCTCGAACAGAAACAGCGCGTGAGAAAGCTTCATTGCATCTATGAGATCATGGCTAGCGGTGTGGCAAGCATTCTGCTCTAGCTTTGCTTCAATGGAAGTTATACGGAGAAGGGAATGCTTAATTCGACTGTAATCTGAACCGCAGGGACGCTGTAACTAAATTGAAAATTAGAAATGTAACATTTTATCACTTACAGACTGATTCGTACTGCAGGTACGTTTTAGTTACTATATTATGCAACACTGATGATTGATTTGATTAATTTATCACTGCTTGTTAGCCTGCCTAGCTATCAACAATTGCAACCTGATAAAAGATAAGTCATGGCAGTCTTTACTTGAAATCGTTATGCTTGGGCCATTTTTCAGTAATGAGGACAATTACTAAACAGGTAGATGGGGTATTTTGACAGCAAGAACATTCGTGGGAAATAAAACGATCCTCCATACTCTTTAGTGCTCTTCAATTGCAATGCGCAGCCGTGCACTGGTACTACAGAGTGGTTATGGAGTCGGTATGCAAGTCTTTGATGTTGAAATGACCTAATGAACAGTGAACCAAACAGGTGTCCCCAGCTGATGAAGGAGGGTACCATCAGCAATGTCAGATGAAGACAGGCTAGGGATGGTGGAGACATTCAAAGAGTATTGTGGTTACTTTTATCAATTGCACCACTTACATCAGTAACATGAGGCTGTGCGTTGTACACAACCAAACAGACCTATCTTTACCTGTACCTTTATATGTATTTGAATTGTATTGTTTATAAAGTGAATAAATTGATAAAAGTGTAACATGCGTATAACGACAGTATCGAGGCGTTATACGTGACAGTATAACAGGCTATTTTCCACTGTGATGACGAATGATCTAGACTCAATATATGTACGGTTTAATTTACCCATCAGTATAATAGTTTCAAGCATTAAAAATTTAATGCATACATCTATACAGATCACGTTAATTAAATAATGAACTAATTTAAATTAAAAAAAACAAACCTAGCCAGTTTCAAACGCTTATATGATCGCAATTAAAAGTCCTTAATATGCACGGTCTACACACAAACATAACTGCTTGCTGTATAAGTATGGATATTCGCATTTCATATCAGGGCATTCACATTGGCATGTCTTTCCGTTGAGGAGACGGGGAGACTCGCATTTTACGTAGGGGCATTCACACTGACAGGTCATTTCGTTAACTTGGCGAGGAGACTCGCATTTCACATAAGGGCATTCACACTGGCAGGTTTTTTTGTTGAGTAGACGTGGAGACTCGCATTTTACGTAGGGGCACTCACACTGACAGTTCTTTTCGTTGATGTGGCGAGGAGACTCGCATTTTACGTCAGGGCATTCACACTGGCACGTCTTTTGGTTGAGGAGGCGTGGAGACTCGCATTTCATATAGGGGCACTCACACTGACAGGTCTTTTCGTTGACATGGCGAGGAGACTCGCATTTCACATAAGGGCATTCACACTGGCAGGTTTTTTTGTTGAGGAGACGTGGAGACTCGCATTTTACGTCAGGGCATTCACACTGGCACGTCTTTTGGTTGAGGAAACGCGGAGACTCGCATTTCGCGTCAGGGCATTCGCACTGGCAGGTCTTTTCGTTGAGGAGACGTAGCGAATTGCATTTCGTGTATGAGCATTCACACTGACACGTCGTTTGGTTAAGGTGGCGAGCAGACTCGCATTTCACGTTAGGGCATTCACACTTGCACGTCTTTTCGTTTAGTTGACGAGGAGACTCGCATTTAACGTAGGGGCATTCGCATTTGCACGTCTTCTCGTTGAGGTGGCATGGAGACTCGCATTTCATGTGGGGACATTCACACTGACAGGTTTTTTCATTGATGCGGTGTGGAAATTCGCATTTCACGTAATTAGTGTATTCACACTTACATGCTTGGCTGTTCAGCACATTAAGATGAGTACACTTTGGCGGAAGAAGGCACTTAGCCGTGCTGGTGGAGACCTGTTAGGAAATGTAATGCGCTCCTTTTAGCATGCAAGTAGAATAGCATCGCACGTATATGCACATATATCACCGTAATCTTTAAAACCGCATGTTAAGGTTGGTACTTACCAGCAGAAACAAAGCTGTAATCGACAATGCAAGCAACGCAGCGGTTAAAGACATGCAGTTTTGCATTTGCAAATGTTGTGCGGCCTACTTGTATACCTTGGAAAAAATAATGCTCTCATTATATCAATTGATGCCCGGATGTTATGGTTGCATTCTTTTGAATGGTCATTCTCAGCATGTGCCAGAAATTAAATTATAGAACAAGTACAACTTTCATAACATATTTATTTGGAGACGCTAGATTGCTTAATCGACTTTACGATTTATCAACGTAACTTTTGGTAGTGAGTTCTGCCTAATGAAAGGTTGAACTCTAAGTATGGATAGAGAAAATTTATTTTTAAAATCAGATCGTGAAAGATCCATCGGCTGTAACGCAGAACACTTTTTGTGAAGAAAGGATATGCGTTAAATGCCTTCCTATAATCATAAACAAGCTTTGATTATTAAAATGTTCAAACACAGTGCACATACATTACTAATTAACTAATGACGTAACAGTTATGGCCAACTGGAAGTATACAGACCATACAGAAGGCTAATTAATTAATTTGTGTTGACTGCATGAAAAAAAAAAGAAATCAGGTTCTACTCACACGTACTCTTGCTCCCTCTCACTCCCACCGCTCAAATTGAAACAGATTGGATCATGTTAAATATTGTCCTAACAGTTCGGTACATGCTTACATTTAAATAAAGCTTTTGCTGTTCTGAAATTTATTGGGTCTATATAATTAATTGTACCTATGTCCATTCAAGCCAAAAACTTCTTTACCATTGCACCTGGGTGTACAATTGTGTACCCCGGATGACAGTCATGGAAATATAGACATCACATGGCTTTTATCCTTTTTAGAACGAATCATCTTCTTGATGACTCTGAATTGTTTTGTATATGTGGTTGCTGACCACTCCCCAACTGCCAACTCCGATATTAGATGAGATCAGACTGAAAAATTGTCTCAGGGCCTTCTGCATGCATAGTTGTACTTTCAGATCTCGTTATATATTTTGGTGAGGGTGATCTTGAACTTTACAGATGAAGATTGAAGCAAATTAATGTAAACCGGATCATTCCATTATGTTAACACAGCTGATACACGTATCCCTAATGCCGGCTACTGCACTAGATAGAGAGAGAACCTTTAAAATTCTTCATGTCATGTTTAATGTATTATTCTCTTCCATCATTATTATATTACATAATAATTATAATTGGCCTAATAGCTATATCGCAGGTCAAATCGATCGAGGCAGATAGTGACCTAGACGCAGAGGGAAGGCGCACTCGCCCTGCAGTACGGTGGCCCCGTTGGTTGCGCACCAAGACAGTTGCGCCGCGCACTTTTTGCAGCGCAGTAACCGAGATTTGCACCACGCGCTACTCGAAATTGTACCAAGGCAATTACGCCACTCACTTTTTGAGGTTTGCGCCACGCCCTTTTTGAGTTTTACACAGCGCACTAATTGATGATGTTCGCACAGCGCACTTTTTGAGGCTTGCACAGCGCACTAATTAAGGTTTGCACAGCGCACTTTCTGAGGTTTGCACAGCACACGATCGCGATATGGGATGGCGCATTGTTTGGTTACGTCATGAAAGTCAGCGGAATAATACTCTTAAAAGGAATTAAAAACATTCTCTACGAGAAAGTTGGTGGTATATGGGATTTGAAGGGAATTGATGGTGTAAAAAGCAAGGAAATAAGGTCTTATCAGAAGGGAAATGTAATAGTCCTATATTCTCGATCTGCAATCTGTTTCTTTTCTGGGTCTGCTTGATAGCTTTCGCATTTAGCGGACCGTTTCTATTCCGGATCTTCTTGATAACGCTCGCATTCAGCGGTCCGTTTCTTTTCTGGCTCTGCTTTGTAGGATGCCCGTGCCGATTCTAAAACATCGTCTCGAACTGTAAGGTATTTCGCACATCGTTTCGCTCGTTTCTTTTCCTGACCCCCAAATGCTTCCGCGCGCACACCCCCTCCCGCATCCTCCCCTTGTTGATTATTCATGTCGGACCCCCCCCCCCCCCCCCCCCCCCCCCCTTCCAAAATTCCTGTGTCCGCCCCTGCTCTAGTTGGTCGCTATTTATACAAACATTTATTTATTAGATATCTAAAATTACGTCTTACAGTTATCTAATTATGCGTCTTACATAGACCATATAGTCCATTGTCTACCAAAATATAACATCAACTATTTTATATGAAAGTGGCTCTTTCAGCCTACTCTGAAGCTATTGGTGAAATTTTCATTGTTTAAAAGTGTTCTCATCCTGAGTTATGCGTTGCCAAGAAGAAGAAGGAGGAGAAGGAAACCATGTTCCGGGACTGGCGAAAACGGGACCACCGTACCGCAGACATCTTGGTCCATAATTAGGAGTCTGGCAAACCGGCAGCACTGGATTTCACCGCGAGTGTGATGGCCGGGCAGCGGACCCGGCCATCACACTCGCTTCGTTCAAAGTAGAGTGATTTAGCAGTGATGTGAGGGTGAAATCCAGTGCTGCTGGTTGCGCTGCTGAACTCCACAAATATGTTGTAAGTTCAGCTGGGGTGCCGAAGCCAAGCCGAGGCATGCGGACAGGACACAGAGCGGAGCCGAGCACGGTTAGCAGGTGATGAAGAATGGTCGAGGAGAATCTTGAGCCGATGGTCTTCGATCTTAGACGACAGGTATCTTTGGCGGGGAGGTGCATTAAGAATGTCATATTAACAAATAATAGCTTCGGTGTCCGCAAGGAAGCCATTAAAGTCGTTGATGGATTGCTCCATATTTAAATTGATTTATTTATATTTCGTCAATAATAGTATCTGAATCACAACACTGGAAAATACATGAACTATTATGACAAGCAACAAATAAAAGCTAATAGTCAGGGACAAAACATCTGGAGAGGATGGCTGTGACGTAGAGTATAACTAAATTTAGGTTCAGCCTACTATATATATATCATCTCAGCTAGAATCACAGCCTTGACCTGTTTGAAGTGGTCGAAAGACGAGAGGCCAAAAGCGAAAATGATTACGTTGCTTTTGTCCCCCATGCAAGTACCATGTGTCTCAAGCACCATCGGGTCAGCCTATCTCGACGTCATTTTCTCTCCTTGGTAGCTCTGGCAGCCTGACCTGCTGCTACTTCTGCTTCAAGTAAAACTTGTACTTAAGCAGTAATCATATGGAGAAATGGCCCATACATCAGCGGTCATCTTGCATTTTTATTTCAAATTGAATTCTAAATAAACTCAAAAAATACTAAAAATTGGGATGAATTCGAATTTTATTTTTCATTGCGTTGTAAGTATGCAACGTTATACAAAAATCAAGACAAAAATTTAATTACTATCGCAGGTAATTATAATATTCAACACTCCCGTTAGCTTCAATAACTACAATAAGCAGCATTTCGTTAATAAACTCGTGCATGTATCCAGGCCAGCCCCACCCCATCCGACGAGGGGTGGATGCGCATCAATTAGCACATAGACGGCCAACCACATTTTTGCAAAGGTGGGTTATGTACAATTGCGGATTGTTACTAAGTGCAGAATGGCACATTGTTACTGTTACAGAAGTGGCGGATATGCATCAGTACTATGCATACATATAGTACACGCCACGTTCGCTAGTTGTAACTTAACGCGCTGACACCTATGGGGGCCGCGGGGACTGCGATCGCATACTGTACTCCTTCCAGCCAATCAATTTGCTCCCCCCATAATTCAGGAACTGCCACAATCATGACCTCATCCTTTGATATCAACCTGTTCGTATTGTACTGTTTGAAAATAGCCGTATTAAAAGTTAGGAGCGCATATTCGTATGGGCCTAATAGGGGTGGTCCGTGCTACATGTATATGAAAGGAACGGTGAGTCTCAAATTATTTAATGCTTGAGTATCCTTTTTGCTTATGTGTCTTGTGGCTTCTTGGGGTGCATAAATTTGTATATACATGTATGCTATGCTCTTTACATCTACCATTGTATGGTGCTTGGGTTTTAGCATACTGGCTTCATATCCTGGGAAACATCAGCTAGTATGACTTCAGGCAACATGGCCACCATGTGATCAAGCATACAGGTGAGTTAATGTTGTCCTGCACAGTATTATACTCACCATCACACACATAACCCACAGATACTAACAAGTGTGCACTCCCATGGGTGCCCCCAGCTTTTCTAGAAGGGGGTTGGGGGGGGGGGGGGCAGAGGTGAGGGGAGGGGCACCAATTATAGGGCAGTGGCGGCGGAGCAATAAAAAAGTGATACGGCGGACTGGGGGGGGGGGTTGCAAAGAGGGTCTTCAATATATGAGCAGGGGTGTAACATAAAAAGTGCTACAGCGTTCGCCGTACTTGCCGTAGCGTCAGCGCCGCCTATGTAGGGAGGTGGGCAGGGGGGAGGCGCATGTAAGTAGAAATCAATACTGGGACAGGGGTTAAATTATTTAACAAGCATTTATTACAAGGGGTTGGGGGTGGGGCGCCATTGAGTCTCAAAAGGGGGGGGGGGGGGGTGCCCATGACTCAAAACACAGTCACACTCAGAATTCTATATTACTCATCCAACACATCAAATAACATTTTTCACCCCCAACATGAGCATCACTCCCAGCATACACAACTTTATGACCCCATCAGCATACACACCCAACTCATATTCTCCACCAACCACATACCAGTACACACTAGCAACAGTGTGCACATTCCCAATGACCCTACACACCAGCATAGTTTCATTGATGGGGCGGGAGTGCCCCACACCTCCCATATTTTTGCCCCCTCTTGGCAATGAAGGGATAACAAGTTACACAACCCATGCACAGAATTGGCTCGCTTGGTATAAAGTCCTCCTGAAAGTTTCAACTTAACATTTGTCTCCCCCCCCACCTATGTTTTTTCTCGATGATGGATTGTGTCACTTGTTATCCCTTAATAACAGCATGTACACACCAGGTTACCCACAGGCACACCAGCACCCTAGCGTATAGCTGGCCAACCACCTAGCCTACAGATCATTAGACCAACATGAGTCTAAATTCACACACACACACACACACACACACACATACACACACACACACACACACACACACACACACACACACACTACACATCACACACTAGAACAGTGAGCATAACAGTGAACACTACCAGTCCCACACATGGGGTTTCTTTGACCTTAGAGGGGGAATTTTAAAAATTCGTTGCTAAGGCAACTCTGAGGTTATATCACTTATTGCCAAGGGGCAACAATATGGCATGCTCCCCATACACCAACTTATATGTACTACATGTAACAACATGATAACATATGCAGTTCCCTTCATACATGTACCCATAATTCTGCCTTACATGTGTTCTTAGCCTACCCCTATCAGAGGTCATCTGCCCAACATAAAGGGGTAGTGATCAACAGGATAGGCTAAGAACACTAACAGTTCTTTTTATTTATTTTTCCTACTCCACATGAAATGCTCCCTAGATGGCTGTATGGTTAATGTGATACAGCCAGAATGACAAAAAGCTTCAGCAACAACTCAAATAGAAGGGATATTGCAGCCTTTGTGTGGTCATCAAGTAGCTACAAGGCTCTGCAGACTTCATGTGATGCATGCATGTAGATTTGTGGTGTGCTTGGCATTTGTATTTGGTGGTGTAAGAACTGTATGTGTGAATGTGGATAGTTGCTGGTATTGATGGACTTGCTGAAAGCAGACAGGAGGCTTGGTCTTTTAGATAAGAACTATGTATATAGGTAGTTGTGGGGTGATTATGTAAACTTTTCCTTCCCACTTTATAAAAACTGACCTGCTGAGTGTGTAACAATACAGATGCCTGTACATGTAATAATATAACATCCAGCCATTTGGTCATATTTTTGCTGCTGAGTATCTACATGTGTGAGGTGTACTGGTATGTCATCATAGTGTGTAGGTGATGGTCTGTGTACATGTGATGGTGTGTAGGTATGGGTGGCCTGGTAGGTTACACTCTTGTCTGATATGACGATACTGTGTAAGCCAAAAGCTGTAATGTTCGTACCTTGCATTATACATGTCTGTTTGGCGAGCCACATGTTCTAAGTAATTCCGCTCAAATAAATAGCTCCCGCACACACCCTACCAGTCTAGTCAAAAAAAAAGTATCAACGCGCAAGAGCAGTTGATTTGATTAATAGTTACACGCAGCCAGTATTTACGCCCATGTAACTTCGGTGGGTCTACTTCAAGCTTGGTGTACGATTGAACTAACCCACAGAACAGGATCCGTGATTATAAACACTCAACAACACACGTGGGAGAGCATATATACAATGTTCAGAACTAGGACATTTGTTTTATATGAATAATAGGTGTGGCTTTGGATGGAGCACCACATAACGAAAGTCAAAGAGCGTTGCAGAGTGTGTGGCCGCTTCTTGGTGGAGGCTAGGAAAAGAAAACAAGGAGCTCATATACCTGCCAAGAGTTTGCAGCTCATTTGTACACTGTCTTTGCTGTTAACACCAGCAATTACATAGTTAACACTCACCCTCCTTTCTTCTGCTACCGTTGTAAAATTGTACAACCATTGTTGTACAACCATCTGCGTTCTGCCAACCATGTCCATCTTGGCAGTACACCAGACTTAAGCCGCCCGGCCAGTGGATGTATTCCCTCTCTCCCAATCGAGGACAAGTACATCCGCTAGCTGGGTACGGCTTAGGTCTGGTGTAATGGTACTTCCTGACTCTACTCTCACTCCTGGAAGATGGGCATGATGGCAGAACTCAACATACACGTTACGCAGATGGTTGTGACCATGCAGTGACAACATCACCACCCTGTTTACAGGTAGTAACGCCAGGGCACAAAGAACATGAGGAGCCTCTAGCCATATCCATCCCTAGCCACCATTGGATGGAGAATTACAGTTCATTGGGTTCAAAGTTCAGGTCAAGACTAGGAGGTGTGACCAGTAGCCAGGATGCAGCATGAGGTGCTGACACAGAGAGCAGCCGAGCCTTGTCAGCAGGTGATGATGCTTTCAACAACATGAGAACTGGTGGGTCCTCTAGTTTCTTTGACAGTATACCCTTTGGTGGACGGGTGAGGCTGTGATAGCATCCACAGAGATTACTTCAGACAGGGAGACTATGCCTTATATTTGTGTCCCATAAAACAAATATCAGTCCTAACAAGATCTGTTTATCACGTTCGGAAGCAATTCATTACTTAAAACGAAAGATTACATATAATTAAGTGGCCAGAAAGCAATAGGCCCACACTAATGTATCACTAACTCCAATACAGTTCAACTTGACTGACCTATTTTACATCTTGCAGCACTCTTTCAGGCGGGAGCATGTCAAATAGAGCGCTGACACTGAATCACTAACATAGCTACACACGTGGTTCTTCATCAGTGAGTAAAAACATGAAGGTCAAGAACATAGAATTTTATTTTGTACATGTTTGTTTATGGTGCTATTATTACTTCAAACGATCAATTGTATACACATGCACACACATATACATAAAACACACACAGAATACAAACATGTACACATATGTATTTATACACATATGCATGTACATGTACAGACATACATAAAACACACACATACATACAAGTACACATGTGTACATAATACACATACATGTGAAAACATACACAAATACATACATGTACACACATACATAAAACATGCACACATACATGTACACATACACATAAAACACACACTGATACATACATTTTCACATATATACACATGTGCAAAAAACACATACATGTATGCACACATATTTATATATATGGGACAGTTTCCAACAAAATTGCCCCTCAATATTCCCTTGCGTTTGAATAACTATAACTTCCAAACGGTTAAGGCTAATGACTTCTTATTCTCAACACTTCATAGTCACCATTTCTGTATGGTGAAATACATTTTGGGGTATTGCAATGTGTGATACCCCACTAGGTTCAAACCCGCCAAATACTTTTCGGTTCTCCTATAATCAAATAACTTTTAAAATTCGGTTTGTGGGTAGAGAGGTTCCTGTACCTATCACGGCAAGTTGTGTCCTGCTATATCAAGCGGGAAAATGTGCATGTAGGGACCTCTCTATTTGCAAACTGAATTTGAAGCGATTTGATTACTCCTACTGAAAGTTATGGTAGGTTTGAACCCGGTGGAGTATTGGACGTTGCAATACTGGGGAGTTAGGAAAAGGCCATCAGTTTTACATTACCAAACTAAGGCTAAGGTTGATTTCAGCGATCTAGCCATGTGCATGCACCCCCCCCCCCCCCCCCCCCCCCCCCAAATTCATATCCCGCCCCTCTGGTACCAATTGGATTATTCCATTATTTAACTGTACACTCCTACAGATGACAACAATGGTGTCCATGGTGGGGGGTTGTGTTTAGAAACATGTCGATGTCGTTGTCCAGGGTTGCAAATATGTCCTGAGGGGGGTAGTATAAATGCCTGTCCTGGGGTGCTAGCAGATAAAACATAAGCTTGTACTTGGGGGGGGGGGGGGGTGGGGGGGGTGGGAGTGATAGGGGTTAGCAGGTATAACATAAGCTTGTCCAGGGGAGATGTAACCAAATAGAAGCTTGTCTGGGGGTATTAAAAAACTTAACAACAAAAGGTGGTTTTATATATTGTCCTGGGGGTTACGTTTGCAATTATTGTCATCTGTAGGTGTGTATGGTTAAATAATGGAATAGCCCAAAGCTGCCCCGCTCCCCCCCCCCCCCCCCCCCATGCACAATCATGTGTATGGCAGACTACTTAATTCCTATGCAGACACTGGCGGACAGAGGGGAGGAGGGGAAATTAGGTCTGCAACCCGAGCACATCTCCCTTTGGTGTCTCTGTCCCTCCAATCCCCCTTTAATTAAATTCTGGATCTGCCACTGGCTTCACATATATTTATTATCAATGTGCCCCCCTCCCCCCCCCCCCCCCCGCCAAATCCTGGATCCAGGGCTAATTCCAGCCATACATAAAGATTTTTGTTGAGAATAGGAATGGCTGCGCTCAAATGGGTGGTTAGCTATCTATCACATACACATGCAAACATACACACAACCCACAGCTGGAAAAACAATATAAGTGCTTGCATACTATACATACCACCCACACACATGGACAGTGCTCACATACATGTACCTGCATGTTTCTTACTAAACACTGTTCAATGGCCAGTAACACAAAACAGGATGCCATGGTGATCGATGGCATGAAGGCTGGCACTCATCACTCACATACACAATGGCAAAGATGCTGGTGTATGTGTTTAAAATAAAAAACATGTACTACAATCTGGTAAATGGACATACCTTGCTCTAACTATACCTCACAGTAGTGAGCTCTTCATACCTCTTGAGGATACCATGCATCACTTGTGCAACTTTGTTGCCTCCTGAGCGTGGGATCCAACAATTTGAGGAAAAGAACTGCGGCTGTACCCAGAGGGGGTTCGTAACCATGGAAACCTATAAAATTGCTAGTAAAATCAGATTTTACTAGCAATTTTATTGGTTTCCTTGGTTACGGAACCCCCTCTGGGTATGGCCCTGAGAACCTAGAGTGCTTTTAGAAATGCTATCTGCTTACACTATGGCTGGCAACCTCCATTATTACCATCACATTGCATATGTGGCTCCATCTATACTGTGGAGCATGCCATGAATTGCCCATCAGGAGGCTCGACACAATGAGGTGCGAGATCTGACCTCAGTGAGGTATGTCACAATGCAGAACCTACATGTACTTTGCAGCCATTGCAGAGTGAGTGAGTGCCTTACATATAAGTCTGCCAATGCAGAGCTACAAGCAAGAAAAACAACGAATTATCTGACCTCTTAATTGAAAAGTTTACATAAAACCCACAACCAATAACAATTCTGCCACATGTCACCACTCCTAATTAAAGAGGCAGTACTTATGAAACCACAAAGACCTGTGAGTTTCAGACAGCAGCTAATACAACTACCAGCCCTTCTTCAACTGTCCACATTTGATACATTTGGTACACAAACATACAAACTTATGTCAGCACCATACAAAACACCACTGAACAACTTTACAGTCTGCTAGCAAGCATTATATGATGAAAACACAACGCTTTACATTTGAGTAGTAGTTCTCCTGGTGGAGGTTGGAAGGGTGACTGGCACAGTCCAAGAGCTACATCACATTGTTCGGTATGATGGGTTCAGTCCCTGGTCCATACCAGGCAGTCATGTAGGTAGCCCACTGAGCCTGGAATCAGAGCTGCTGGCAGACCACCTGGGTATACCTCCACTCAATCATCAGGAGTTTTTCTGACCAATCTGATGGGAAGAGGGGGGGGGGGGGGGGGGAGGAGCTCAGAGAGCTTACCAGAAAATCTGACTGGATGTCTTCTCATCACTGCTGCCTCCTCCCCATCAATTCACAGTGATGGGGAGGAGGGACTGATGGGGAAGAGGGGAACGATACAGCACAAACAAAAGCCTGACCATCTCTTGAGCAATGTTCTCCACATTGTTATTATCTAGGAGCACATAGGTGGCTCCACCATTCTTACTGCAGTGACAATGTGCCAACATATGCTCCGTGTATGGATATAGGTAAAGTGTAGGAGATGTGTGTGCTCCTAATGGGGGGAGGGGGTGGACATTTCATCTCCCTTAACTAAAACCACACCTCTTCCTACTTCCTGTAACTAAAATGACTCCACAGGGTCAGGGATTAGAGGAGAGTTTAAAACACTATGAGTGAGGACCAATGAGTGAAGACCAATACATGTAGGATACGCAGCCTTCAGGAAGAGGGGGGGGGGGGGGGGGGGGTTGAATTTGGTTAATAGGTGAACTTACAATAACATACACACATCATACAATGTATTTTGTTCTTAACAAAACTGATTAGACTCAATGATGAAGGCGATCTCGCTTTGGGGATAGGACGGGGGGTTGTTCGAACCCTATGATCCCCCCTGTGTACACCCATGATATATGTAGGACCAATGGACACATACATGTAGCGCCAATGGAGACATACCTCCAAATGATGGTAATTAATAAACTCCGTACTGCAGAGTACAGGCTCATCCCCTGTAGAGCTGCCATGGCAACAGTGATGAGCTCACAGACCACACATCTTCGGGGCAGGAGAGGGAGAAGTGTGAGGATGGGTATAAGTAGAAGGGGGAGGAGGAGAGGAGGGGGAGGGAGGAGGAGGATGGGAGGAGGGGAGGAGAGAGGTGGAGGAGAAGAGAGGAAAAACAGCAGTGTGGTAAATGAACTTGTGGTTTCACAAGATATGTAAATAAATTTGTACTTTCATAATCATAATTAAGGTACTGTAATATGGCTTACTACAGTTAAGATACATGAACATGGATTATACACCTACAGTAAAAAAATTTTAAGCTACGAGAGTCCGGGCCATAATTGCTCTTACAAGAGACCTAGTCAAGGTGAGGTTAAACCTACTGTATATTTCATACACAAAGCTGCATTTTGATTATGGAGACCCAAAATGGCAAAGCTGGGTGGCTAGACAGGAAAATGTGTCCCTAGCCTCCTTCCCCCAATTACACTACAATTAATTTCAGGCTCGTGAAGTAGGTATAAGGGGTAGCACACACACACACACACACACACACACACACACACATACACACACACATACACGAGCGATAAGGTACTGAAGGGAAGTACGGACTTTTACACATACCTGGCCTGGAATGAGGCAGTTGGTATAGTGAAGTGGAGGATCACGGGAGACTTTTTAATATGGTGAGGTGTTGCCATAGATAACACTAATTCATATATACACATACATGTACATATACACACATATACATATACGTACACACATACAAATAAAACACATGCACACATACGTGCACATAAAACACACATGTACACACATAGCCATAAACACTGTCACACACACACATACATAGTCATAAACGCACACACATACATATATACATCTATACATACATGTACATATACATGTACATGTATGTTCACACATGGGACATTGTACGAGAAAACATGGTAGTTTTCAAATGCTGCAGTTGGCACAAATCTAATGCACCTAAACTTAAAGTCGGAGTCGGACTAGCTTTTGCAAAGTTAGAAGTATTGAATCTTTTATGATCCATTCATTTTCAATGGGAAAGGTCAATTAAGTGCGTACCGTCAGTCGTATAGAAATATGGCAGCTCTTGTATATTTGATGCTTCCGCCGTTTGTACCAGACGTTACCTCTACGTGTATGCTCTTACATGTACTACCGCTCCGGTATATAACCTTTTAGCGTATTAAGAACAGTCACTACCATCCAATATACGTTTTGCATTCATGCTACTTAACTAGTACTCTGAGACTTACAAGATCCTTCCGTAATAAGTCTGGTTGTATGCCCATGTCGATTCTCTGAGTGGCTCCTTTGTGTAATCGCAACCTCCGTCTTTCCCAATTAGTGCCACCTAGCCACTCCTACAAGTGGTCATGATGCTAAGTCAGTTCATAGCAATAATTATTCGTCATTTAACTACAACATCAAAAACAGCTAGGTCTGGGCACGGCCGACTGATGATAAGGGGCACGTGATGATCGTCTTGTATGCGGGGTGTATCTCACTAACCATTCAACGGAAGTGCGATTTGAAGGCCCTAAGCTCTGAAAAAATGATGATAAATAAGTACACTGACTGCTCTCATATAATCCGTTAGCACCTAAGGAAATTATCATTTGGTTGGGAAACTATTGATGACTGAATAACGAAATGAGATAAAATGAATGGACATTGGAAACCTTGCATAATTAATGTGGAAGTGCGGATATAAGTACCTAAGGTGCGAAAAACTACTCAAAATATGCCAAATAGTCCCCACATTACAAATCCGAGAGCACCTAGTCAATATTTTGTTTTGTTCTGCAGTAAGCTGCAGTTTTATGAATGCGTCAATACATTTTCTATGGACACCGAATTACGCAATGACCGAATACCGCGTAATCCTTTTGACCGCCAATTTCTCGATATGTGTTACAGACAGGTCAAAGGTTGCTGGCTTCCCCAAAGACCAGTTAGGTACTAAAGGATGTCAGCTGGGCGAGTGTGGCTATGGTCATGGGTGAGGTTACTTCATGCCTCCACCTTAACATTCCTGAGACAGGTTACTATATACCACCACCAAGGCTGAGTCTGACATAAATGAAAGCAGGCCTGGGGCTTGATAAACCTTGTGGGTATGAGGTATCGTCTGCTAGTGCGTGCATATCCAGTCCATCTCTGAATACTTTAACTTAGTTTCATTCCCTCTTAAAGGATTTAGCGGAGAGGTAATGGTAACATCGCATGCGGCTGGCTTTCCAAGGGACTCATTTAGGAACAACTGCCAACCTCGACTTTGACAGATATTATAATATTAAAATGTATGGAATACTGCTCATTGCTTTCGTGCGCTACATGTATACATACTGAGGCGCGACCTGCATGAAAGTTAGACATCCCTTATTCCCATACACATTTGCATGCCCATCATTTCAGCCGGTTATGCAGCATCTCATATATCGTGAAGACGAAAATATCAAGGTCCATGCACTACAGTATATAGCTTTTTGTATCTGCGATATTGAGATACAACACTACTGTTTACTGAGTACTTCGTTAATTCAATATTTGCGACTTAATTCGGTATTGTGTTGATTATATCGATTTCTATGAAACAGCTTTCCCCCAATCTAGCCCCGTTTTAGGCAATTTGTAGTGAGAACTCAAGACTCGAGGCTGGTGGGCTAGCGAAACGTGCGTTACTACAATTATTTCATTTATTCATTGTCGATTCTGTTACCGCATGCGCATATCGACACGTGAAAAAAAATAAATTTACAAGCGACAAAGAAAAAGATGCGGAAAGCTCTTGTGCACGGATGCCTTGAATCGCATACAAACCGATTACTATAAAATAATTCAACGCGGTACCTAATTGAGCTTTAAATATTGAATTCAAATAATTAATCACTGAAAATTTGAGACACGATACGGTAATAACCAGATGATATTTAGCACAGTCATGAAAAAACGATCTATTATCGCATGAACCATTCATTTTGACCATCACATTGCAATATACTTCCTCGATGTTAGCTGTCCCCAACACTAATTAATACAGCCCCAAACTTTCATCAGGTGTTGGCAAAAAGACATATGCCCCAAATACTGGTTTTATCTCCCCATAAGTTATGTGCTTCAACGAACATATAAGTAAGAATGGGATTTTATGATGATAGGTGCCATCATCATGCAGAGCAGTTGTTTTTGGTTCAATTCGTTCATAAGTGCAAGCAGGTAGTAGTGATTGGTCTTCGTGGCAGTTTTCATCGCACCATTCTTACGTCACATGCACTTCCACTCTGTAAAAAGGCTTCTTATGCATAGCGTATAACTTGTGTACTGGGACGTTATACATACGCATTATACACTGTGCATAACAAGGTTTTTACAGTGTCAGTTGTTGGCCGTACTTGTGCGGTAGAATGTTCATGCATGTGGATCGAGAATTGACCTTCTCGTCGTACAGAAGGACAACCAAGAATACCCCTAACGACTTTACCATTTTTTTTAAATCCATTTTGTTTTCACGGCATGATTAGAGGTGAAGAATTCGTTTATTTTTGTCAGTTACATTAATTGTTCTATGTACTATGCATGCGATGGTATTACGTCTAAGTGCACATTCGATATGCTGAACGCTATAACCACAACAGAAATGGAAAACAGTTGGACTTCAATGAATATGTGCGCGTTTTGCACAATGTATAGCCACTGAATAAAGTACACAAGGAATAAACGACGAACGACCAGTCATAGCATGTGGAAAAACAATAGCTCATTATTCAACATCAGACAGGATGTTACTATAAATATGAAAAGGTTTCTCTTGGGGCTTCATCTGGCAATCAATCAATCAAACTAATCAGCAATGAGGATTGAGGTCATTATTGTGTTTTTGGCTGTCGTTGCTGCAGTGGTCTCCGCTGGTGGGTACGACAAGAAGATCAAAACCAGATCCAGGTCAGTTCCTTACTATCCTGGTCACCGTACCAGAACAGTCAGCAAGTGGAACGGGTATAAAGTGGAGCACACAAAGACGAATGAGTACCCTGAACATAATCAGTGGAATAGATACGAAACTAACACATGGTCGAACGAATACTACCCTGAACACACCAAAACCGTCACCAAGAAGAACAGATACGTCCCTTACAAAAGCCGTTCTAACCCTGTGTATCCTCCTCACTATGAGGTGACCAACAAGTACGACAATTACAATCGCTACAACAACGTTCCATATTCGTCTCGAAAGGATGAGTACAGCTACTAATGATGCAAGAAAAGAGTAAAGACGATTTAAGCATTGAAAAATTGTAAGGTATATACATGCCAATGACATGCATATGAAATATATGGTGCTTTTTAGCGCATGCGCATGCATGGTTTCAACTACAAGGGTGGCTCGGAACAGTGCATGGACTATTACACCTCGGAAAGGTGGACTTTTGACATCATTCGATGTTATTTTAGGAATTGCAAACGTAAACGTGGTTTTGGCGTTGCGAGATGGGAAAGATTACGATAGCTCTGCATTGCATAACATTGCGCAATTTGTCACATGTTATTTACGTTCTTAAATCATGACGCTACTCCAGTATCACGCTCTTAAAACCTACAAGCTTTACATCTACAAGCTTAACGCACATGTTCCATCGTATGCATGCATATCACGCGCCTACATCGATCAACATGCGACGGTTGATCTTACCTACTACGGTGTGCGTGGCACAACACTCACGCGAGGCATGTTTAGTTAATGCCCATTTTGTTTATAGCCTACACTGCATTCCGCGCAGCCTGGCTTTTTGATCCTAAAAACTTTGAAGTTTTTGTTTCTGTTTTATTATTTGGAACAAATGGCATGTGACATTGGGCTGTGTTATGTATTGTAGACGCTATCTTAATCTTTTCCCATCCCGCAATGCCTAATCACGTTTACATTTGCAATCATATCTGGGAGCCTAAAATAACAATCAATGATGTCAAAAGTCCACTGTTCCGAGGTGTGAAAGTCCACTGTTCCGAGCCGCCCCTGTATAAAAGTATCTAATTGATTAAAGCCATTTTCTTTAGGCATTCAAATGATTCATGTACCCCTTCACTGTCGGCATAGGAGTGATGCAGTATGATGAATGTAATTTTATGAAACGCGACTCGCATCGAGCGGAACAACCAAGGGTCATATATCACCTCGAAGCAATTGAGCGATATTAAAAAGGAGAACAATTCCGCGTCGTTTCCGTTTCATAAGACTGTACGTTTTTAGAGGACAAAAATATTCGTTCCCATTGTCCATGTCCAGTCACATCCTCAATTTCTCCGTCGTCGTATTCATTTTGTTTATAAAGAACGTCAGGTCATATCCAGAAATGGCCCATACAAAGGCGATCATTTTGCTTTTTTTTTCAAATTGAATTTTAAACAAGTTTATAATGTACTATTTATCGATTCGATTATGATGTATGTACTTAAACAATTATTCCATTAACCATTCCGTAATTAAAATATTAATTTTACCGCGCATAATTTATTCATGAAAGTATGTCAATGCGTTATCCATTCAATAAAATTGTTAATAATGGGGAGAGCTAGCTCACGAGACCTATAAGGATTATATATGTAATGTCATCACAGCTATATTTACTATTGTTCAGTTGGGCCTAGTTATGCCGGTGTCACAGCATATTTTACGAGAAACGGTATAGCGTGTTGGTTGGCTATCTCACTTCTTGTAAAGAGGGTGAACTTCGGATTCACTTGTGTATCCTGTTGAAGCTAATTGCCTATGAATCCTATACACCACCAACGTTCTCTAGAGAATGCTTCTATTTCCAATATTTGTAGGTCCATTACCTGAAACGTGCAGGAAAAATAATATATTGTGACAGTAACAGATTACTTCTCAATGTGGCCTGAAGGTGCTCCACTTCAAGGAAAGACAGCAGTTGGTGTTGTTGATTTCTCATTTAAAGTGTTTTGTCGTCATGGCTGGCCTGATATCATCATATCAGATCAGGGAAGGGAATTTTTAAATCCACTTTCAAGGTAATTTTCAATAGTTTCATGCATTTAAACCACTATGGTGTATTATCCTTTTCAGCTGTTTGTTTAATTAACCTGACAGGGATTGAGCACAGGATTAGCAGTCCCTATCACCCTCAAACTAATGGTTTGGATGAGTGCACAAATCAAACACTGACAAGGGCTTTGACCAAATTTTCAGAGGCTAAAGAAAACTGGGATGAAAATATAGATGCAGCCTTGGCATAGCAAAGTAGGATTCTTCACAGTTTAGCCCCTTCTTCATTATGTACAATCGTAAACCTCGTATGGCAATCGATTATGAATTCAGCTGCAAGGCAACCACTAATGTCAGAAGTGAGAACACATGTACATATGATATGGAAGAAACTTATGGTCATCTACTAGCAATCCGGGAGAAATACCATCAGAAGGTCCTTAAAAACATTGAACGAGCTCAGCAACGACAAAAGGCACAATACAATGCAAAATGTGGCACTCTCCATGTATGGGTAATAATGGTATTGTGCGTAAATATATTTAAAAGTTTTGAAATCGTACTAAGAGTTTTAGCTCTGATACGATGGTTATGTTGAAGAACATGCGAAACTCACATCGAATGGGAGGAAAAGTGGCTAGGTCCTTACAAAGTTGTTGAAAGCTTAAGCAAAGGATGTTACAGATTGAAATCATCAGATGGTTCCATTTTGAAAAAGCTTATAAATGTTTTCTTCTTAAGGTAAGGAATATTTTTAACCATTTGAGGTAGGTATATGTAGCTCATTTAGATTACTTTTTCCGTGTTCTGATTACATGCCTTTAAGCATGCTGTATAGAATAGTAATGATTTTCACCAATCCCCCTAAATTTAGGATGGAGCACAGGAAATCAGTGAGTCAATGTGTAGTGTAATTAAATGTCGTATTGCAGATACAACACACATGAATGTTAATGCATTGCTCTTTCCAGATAATGATTAAGATAATGACGACATTGGTGATGGTGATGATTGTTATTGTGATGATGTCGGTGAAGATAATGGTGATATTGATGATGGTTCCTGGTCATGTGTTCAAGTTGAACTTATGCAAAAAGGTACAAATGGTGATGCAGATGATGAAGAGCCATTTCATAATGATATAGGGCAGGGTGGTGATAGACACTGTCGAGAAGCATTGCAATACAATGAACATTTACATCATGAGCAGCTATATTCACCACAACTTTTGCACTTACTGCGATCAAGGGCAGATAGATTGTGCTGTAGAGCAGAGGAAGATGAAGAGTTTGATGTAAGTAAAGGAATGTATTTTGGTACATAAATAACTTTAATGCCATTAATATTAAATATCTCATCAACAGTGGGAATCACTTGGATTACATAATGATGAATATGCACTCAGCAAAGACACAACAGTTTCTGTTTGGATTTTATGGAGAAGAATCACTGAGAGGTGTGCAATGGACATTTTTAATGAAAAACATCAAACTGCGTTTGTCAAGTTAAAAAAAAATTCTTTTCCATCGATTTATGTCCAACTGGTTCACATACAGTGATTAAAGCGACTGCCATTATGAACATTTGGATGAAATTCTGCAATCTATCACTGAAGTCAATGCATATCCTTGATGGAATCTACTATTTAATATCCCCATCTGAAATTGATGATTTTTGTCAGTGGATATACGATACCAGAGACCAATGTTTTGATGACGGCGTTACAGTTGAAATGTTGCTCTCATTGAATACTGATGGAAATTCACTAGAGATAATGATGGGTGATCAATTAGATTCAATACTATATTACCTACTGGTAGTGAATGGCAACAAGATAACTATCGGTTACTTGGATAATCATTTATTTGCAGCGGCAACTACAACAAATCTAAAGATTCTGTAAGGATTGGAATATCACAGGCTCCTTTGGCAACAGTCAGAATAAAAGAAGATGGAAACTGTTTTTTTTTTAAGCCTATCACAAGTTCTAACAGGGTCGCAAGATTACCATGAGGAAGTTCGTCTACTTGTAACATCTTATATGGTACACAATTATACAATTCCTGAACTTGCATGCATACTGGACCCAAATGAAACAATGGAACAATACCTCAAGCAAACGAGGATGTAGTCGATGAATGTATGGGCAACATAAATGGAAATTATTGCAGCTGTGTCCATGCTGAGTACAACAATTTACACCATCTGGGGTCACCTTCAAATGGCTAAGACACTCTCCAAGGGTGGCATCAAGCTGAATGGTTGAAGAAGAATCCATTTATATAATAAACATAAAATGTCATTTTGAAATTGAAAATGCAATTTTACAGTGCATCTTGGTTTTTGCATATTCATGTTTTATGAAAAATTAAATTATTTTAAAAGAATAATACATGTAACATTATATGTGTTTATACATCACATGTACATCCAGGATAAACAAATTCTATATAGTGTAGTAAATACGGGGAAGGTAAAGTATCCTAGGTTAAATTATCCTAGGGTAGGATAGTATGTACCAGGGTAGGATAAAACATACTAGGACATAATATCCGACCGGATAAAATATCCTAGCGTAAATTATTCGGGCGGGTAAAATATCCCGGGATAAACTGTACCGCAACACCGGAGCTTAGTTTTTAAATAGTGGATATAGGCGCGTATCCAGGTTTTCCACTGTTATGAAAATGCCCAAACAGTTTGGAGACCCACGGACAAGTTATCTATGTGTATTTTGAAAGGTACTATACAAGTTGTAACTTCGCATAGCTTCAATCCTTTAATTCGAAATGCAATTGATTGCGTTAATAAACATATATATATACGTTGTGCAATCTCGAGATTGCACAAACAAACCATGTATCGCTTCGCGCATGACACATATAGCGGGTTCAATAACATGGTTTAAATAACAGATCACATGGCCTCTAAATGATACAGCGAGATCACGAGTTACAGTCTAACGTTTAAGACAGATGCGCATGCGCAAGGATAGATCACTGAAATCAACGATAGCCTTAGTTTGGGACGTTCATGTATGAAACCGATCGCCTTTCCTAACTCCCGTGCCATGCAGAGTTGTAATTAATTTATATAATCAGGCAAAAATAATAATATTATTATAAAATTAATTAGCTGTTTTAATAACGTGATAAATCTCTAAAATGTCTGGTGAGTATAACCGTGAAATCAGAATTTTTTTAACCACAATTCTAAGCCGAGTTATGCACTGATGTCCGCAATTTCTGGACATGCTTACGTATACGGGATTGTAACCCCAGCCACACTGCCACTGCCGATGTAGTCTAGCACGACTGATGGTGTTCAATCATTAGTCGGGTCCCCAGACTACCGCCGGAGGCCCACCTTGTTGTCGATATGAACTTCGCAATCCTTCCTGCCCCCTCCCACCCCACAGACACACACACACACACAGTATTCCGGCGGATAACCTTAAAAGCGGTGAAAAACCCGTCTTAGCTACTGTCCATTGCTTGTATATTGTAAGCTCCAATGAAGCTGCGTCATGTATTACCCATGGACGATTCTATAAAAGCGCGGTATCACCTGATTGGCTGATATGAGTAAATTAAAAATGACGTTTTGCAAAAAAGACATGCGGGAGGAGATATAGATCAATTTTTGCATGGCATCAACGTAGACCACGCCGTGTAAAGGGAGGATTTACCCCGCGACTAACCGGGCAAAAATGAAATTAATTTTTAGACATCGCTAACAGGTTTGTGGTTTGTACACGCTAAAGAGCTAGGAACAGACTGGCGGCGCACGTCTCTCCGATGAGAAGGGGCGTGGAGAGCCGCATTTCAAGTCATTTCATCCACACTGACACGTCTTTTGGTCGAGGAGGCGTGGAGACTCGCATTTCATGTAGGGGCATTCACACTGATAGGTCGGCTTTTCGTTGACATGGCGAGGAAACTCGCATTTCACGTAAGGCATTCACACTGGCAGGTCTTTTTGCTGAGGAGACGTGGAGAGTAGCATTTTACGTTAGGGCATTCACACTGGCAAGTCTTTTGGTTGAATCAAAATTCTCGCACTGACAGGTCTTTTCGTTCAGTTGACGAGGAGACTCGCATTTCACGTAGGGGCATTCACACTTGCACGTCTTCTCGTTGAGGTGGCATGGAGACTCGCATTTCATGTGGGGGCATTCACACTGACAGGTCTTTTCATTGATGTGGTGTGGAAATTCGCATTTCACGTTTTAGTGCATTCACACTTACATGGTTGACTGTTCAGCACATTAAGATGGGTACACTTGGGCGGAAGAAGGCACTTAGCCGTGCTGGTGGAGACCTGTTAGGAAATGTAATGCGCTCCTTTTAACATGTACATAGAATAGCATCGTATACGTATGTATGTGCACATACATCACCGTAATCTTTAACTGCATGTTAAGGTTGGTACGTACCAGCAGTATCAAAGCTGTACTTGACAATGCAAGTAACGCAGCGGTTAGAGACATGCAGTTTTGCATTTGCAAATGTTGTGCGGCCTACTTGTATACCTTGGAAAAAAAAATCTCTCTTTATATAAATTGATGTCCAGATTTTATGATTGTGCAGGTTTTGTATGGTCATTCTCAGCATGTGCCAGGAATTAAATTAATACAAGTTTAATTAATCTCTTGTCCGTAACATGTCTATTTGGAGACGCTGGATTATTTGCTCGATTTTACGATTTATCGAGGTATAACTTTTGATATTGAGTTCTGCCTATTGAAAGGATGAACTCTACGTATGAATAAATAAACCGACGAGAAAATTTTATTTTGAACATCAGATCGAGAAAGCGTTTTGTGAAGAAAGGACGCTTTAATTACCTTTCTATAATCATAAACAGGTTTTGATTATTAAAATGTACAAACACAGTGCACATAGAAGCGCACACATTACTAGTTAAAAATGACGTAACAGTTATTGCCAACTGGAAGTAAACAGAGCTAAGTGATTTATTAATTTGTGTTGACTGCATGAAAAAAAAAGCAATCAGGTTCTATTCACACGTACTCTTACTCCTCTCATTCCCACCGCCCAAATTGAAACTGATTAGACCATGTTAAATATTGTCCTAAATGTCAGGTATAATTAATTGAATACTCACCTGTGCAAATAAAAATAAAACGCTTTTGCTGTTCGGAAGTTTATTGGATCCATAGTTTCATTTAACGATTTTGTCACGTAGTTAAAGTCCTTAAGCTATCTATTAACTATTGCATGAACGATTTTGACCATCACATTGCAATATACTTCCTCGATGTTACTTAATCAATACAGCCCCTTACTTTCATCAGGTGTTGGCGAAAAAACATTGCCCACATACTGGTTTATCACCCCATAAATTATATGCTTAAAGTAACATACCTTCGTCCTATATTTTGAACGTATAATGTGTATATGTCTTGCATAGTTTCCTTTGAACGTTGAAAACATTTTGTCAGTAGTGGATTGTATCTAAAAAATCTATAATGGATGGCATTCAATGATCCATATATTATATTGTCCTATATTTTGGACAACGTTTGTCCTAGTGTACACAAATGTAGCTGAGAAAATAAAGGAATTCTTCACCTCTAGACATGCCGTGAAAAAAAAATTGTAATTTTTTTGGTGGTAAAGTCGTTAGGGGTACTCTTGAATGTCCTTCTGCATGGCGAGAAGGTCAATACTCGATCAAGAGACATGTCCATTACTAATGGCCAACAACTGAAGTGGAGGTGGTGTAAGAATGGTGCAATGAAACTGTTACGAAGACGAATCTCTACTACCTGCTTACACTTATGAAAGAATTGAACCAAACACAACTACTCTTCATGATGACAGCACCTATACTCGTTAAAACTCATTGTAATTAATATGTACTATGTACATTTAATATGTCTAATCTACCCTATATATTATTATTCTATGCACTATGCATGCGATGGTTATTACGTCTAAGTGCACATTCAATATGCTGAGCGCTATAACCACAACAGAAATGGAAAACAGTTGGATTTCAAAGAAAATGTGCGCGTTTTGCCCTATGCATAGCCACTGAATGAAGTAATAAATGACCGACTACCAGTCATAACATGTGGATATTAAGCTGAAAACAATAGCTCATTATTCAACATCAGACAGGATGTTACTATAAATATGAAAAGGTTTCTCTTGGGACTTCATCTGGCCATCAATCAATCAATCAAACCAATCTGCAATGAGGATTGAGGTAATTATTGTGTTTTTGGCTGTCGGTGCTGCAGCGGTGTCCGCTGGTGGGTACGACAGGAAGACAAAAACCAGAACCAGGTCACTTTCTTACTATCCTGGTCACCGTACCAGAACAGTCAGCAAGTGGAACGGGTATAAAGTGGAGCACACAAAGATGAATGAGTACCCTGAACATAATCAGTGGAACAGATACGAAACTAACACATGGTCGAACGAATACTACCCTGAACACACCAAAACCGTCACCAAGAAGAACAGATACGTCCCTTACAAAAGCCGTTCTAACCCTGTGTATCCTCCTCACAATGAGGTGACCAACAAGTACGACAATTACAATGGCTACGACAACGTTCCACATTGGCCTCGAAAGAATGAGTACAGCTACTAATGATGCAAGAAAAGTGTAAAGACGATTAAGCATTGCAAAAATTGTAAGGTATAATATTCATGCCAATGACATGCATATAAAATATATGGTGCTTTTCAGCGCATGCGCATGCATGTCCTCGAGGCAATAAGCGATATCAAAAAGGAGAACAGTTCTGCGTTGTTTCCGTGTCATAAAACTCACGTTTTTAGAGGACAAAAATAATCGTCCCCATTGACCGTACCCAGTCCCATCCAAAAATTTTCCGTCGTCGTCTTCTTCTCGTGCTTCAAATTGATAACTATAACTAAACAGTGTATGTACTTTAATGAATATGTGCTCGCTTTGGGCCACTCATAGTCACTGAATGAATAATATACAAGGAATAATAAGTAATGAACAACCAGTCATGAGATTATTAAGCAGAAAAGCAATTAGAGAGTACGTAATTTTTCAACATCAGACAAGATGATACTATAAAAACGAAAATGTTTCCAGTGGAACTTCATCTGGCAATCAATCAATCAAAGCAAATCAGCAGCGAGGATTGAGGTTACTTTTGGTGTTTTTTGCTGTCGTTGTTGCAGTGGTCTCCGCTGGTGGGTACGATAGGATGATCAAAACCAGATCCAGGTCAGTTTCTTACTATCCTGGTCACCGTACCAGATTAGCCAGGAAGTTGAACGGGTATAAAGTGGAGCACACAAAGACGAATGAGTGCCCTGAAAATAATCAGTGGAATAGATACGATGCTAACACATGGTCGAACGAATACTACCCTGAACACACCAAAACCGTCACCAAGATGAACAGATACGCCCATGAGAAAAGTCGTTCTTACCCTGTGTATCCTCCTCACAAGGAGATGACCAACAAGTACAGCAATTACGATGGCTACAACAACGTTCCATATTCGTCACGTAAGAACGCGTACAGTAACTACTAATGATGCAATAACTGTGAAATAGAAATGTAAAGACTATTAAGGATTGCAAGAATTGTAAGGTACATACATGTACACATGCATTCAGTGACATGCATATGAAATATATGGTGCTTTCTAATGCATGGCATTGCATGCGCATTCATTGATTCAGGTAGAGAAGTATCTGACTGACTAAAGCCATATCCTTCGGGCATTTTAATGATGCATCTACCCCTTTAACTGTCGGCGAGAGTATGCCGGGCTTATACCACACTCTTCGCGGATGCGGTTGGTCCATTTCTTTTAGGGGTGAGGAAGGATTGTGTCATCGGTAGGAGGTTGGCATGAGCCACTTTTATTTACATGGGCTAAAGATGTTATCAATGACAGCAGTAAACTCCCAATCCCTGGCTGGCTTACACATAGCAAGAATGAATTTTTTAAGTAGTAAGTATTGGCGCAGTCATCATGCAGAGTAGTTAATTTGTTCCAGTTGGAAATTATTCATCATCGTTACAGTATAGCAGCACACCATTCTTACACCAGATCCACTATGTTGCATGACGGTTCTAAGTGCAGTGGACATGCCTGTAGATCAACTATTGATCTCCTAGTAGTACACACGGACAACAAGAATATATACCCCTTAACCACCATAAATAGAAATCCAGTCTTTTCACGCCATGCATGTCTACAGGAAGATTTGCTCTATTGTTCTCTGTATATTTGAACACATTAGTATCTCTATGCACCATGCATGCAATGTCTAAGTACACAAACGAAATGCTGAATGCTAACCAAAACAGAAATGGATAACTACATGTAAACAGTGGACTTCATGCTCGCTTTGAACCACGCATATATGCCACTGAATGAAGTATAAAATGAACGACCAGTCATAATATATGGATATTAAACTGAAAAACAATTAATACGTAAGTCTTCAAAATCAGACAGGATGAAAAGGTTTCCAGTGGGACTTCATCTGGCAATTAATCAGTCAAAGCATTTCAGCAATGAGGAGTGAGGTTGTTTTTGGTGTTTTTGTACACCTTGCACTTGACACTTGCACTTGACACCCTCATTGTACACTGCACCTGACACCCTCATTATAAATATTTATAATTTCATGCACCATTTTATATTGCCATAGTAGGTTCTAAGAGCTAACAAGCAACCTGCCTTTCAATAAATTTTTCTTTTCTCATAATTTCACAATGGTTGAGAGTGGGTTCCACATCACAAGCTCATACCCAGTAAGCTGTCACGAAATTATGGTCCGCCTAAAATTATGGTTCTGGACTTAAATTTCATGATAATATTGGTCCGGGCGGACATCACAGGGGGGGAAACTATAGGCGCTCGATGCAACGCAAACGGGCCGCAAACCATGTTACAAATATCTCCAGCAACAACTCGATATAAACACAGCTAGAGAGTATATGTACAAACTGGTTTATCCGTTTGGCGCCTCGCCCGGCCACCATTGCCCTCGTGCATACGGCCAGCATACACTATGATATCAAACTACATGTATTTGGCTACGTGAAGCCTCTATAAACTGGTTGTAGGGCTATTTCCAACATCCGGACCAAAATTATCAGCCCGGACCATAAATTTCTGGTAAGTTTGGTCCGGGTGGACCGAAATTTTCAGCGATAATTGTGGTCCCGGACCAAAATTACCGCGGACCACTTTTCCAGTGACAGAGTGACCAAGATTGCACTTCCCACAAGAAGTGGATCAACTAATGTATTATTAAAATAATCACGCGTGTTTTAATTAATACAATGTTATACATCTGGACTAACAGCCAATTCTTACCACCCAAGGCTATATCCTCTGTTCACATGACCCGAACTTCGCGCGTTTTGGAGGAAGGTTGGGTATCAAATATATTATTGTCCATCCCACAGCGAGCGTGACTATATACGAATATTGTTCACATTTAGCGCACGTGCAGTATCCGATGGTCGGTATTGGCTTGATACCCAACTTTCCGCTCAGGGTAGTTAAGGCTGCCTCACAAGAAAAATCATGTTAACATGCTGTTAACATTCATGTTTGTAATTACATCATTATGACGTTATGTCATTCTATACGTTTCGGTCTTCATTTAGCGCAAGGACACTATTTCAGTATCGTATTCATACACTGTTACTACGTTACAGTGATCTAGAGCAAAACGTACACAAAATGGAAAAAAACGCACAATGGACTAGCGAAAAGAGCGTACAGCTGCCCAGCAATACAAATCTGGCGGGTGGTTATACTTTAATAACCACTGTACTTTGTATGGGAATATCGGAGGTTCAAAACGCGGGGATGAAAACGCAGCTCTCAGGTAAATTTATTCGGCTAGGCAAGCTCCTCTAGGGTTCTAGTTATTCACTGCGCGACTGGATATTTCGATAACTGCATAGGGTATCGAAGATGTATCGTATTTCGTACAAGTCGACGGCCATTTTGACCAATGTTGTGATAACACCAAGCAATGAACAATTAGCTTATTAAAATTTGTATCGCAACATCCCCGCCTACAGCAGTATTTGTTTACATAGCCGTTTTCCAAACAGTTACGTACGATAGGTGTGTTAAAGAGCATACAACATAGCTATTAGAAGTAGCAGTATTTAACACACATATTTACATCAAGTTTTAAGCAAGTTGATGGTCCTTGCGTGAAATATAACTTTTTGGTACTAGCCGCCATTTTGTATGACGTAAAATTATTCGGTGGCAGCCTTAACTACCCTGAGCGATTAGTGGAAGAGAGATGGCACATACACCTCATGCCGACAAGCCACATGTATTTTTTACTTTTCGTTGCCCACACGGACAAACCACATCGCCACATGTACCTCCCACGGACAAACCTTTCGTCGGAAGTTGCGCTTTTCACTCTTTTCAATCCCCTTTGGATAGGTCTTCTCAGTCAAAAAACTATATATGTCATCAAAGGCTTCCTGGAAAATCATTTTGACAATCAAACTCGAGGCTTAAAATTAGTGCGCATGCGGTATACATAGTATCTGATGATTAACAATGGGAGGGGTCACCCTATCCCACCCCGGTGTCATAGTCGCCAATGACCCCCTAAATTTTGACTGAAGGTTGAAGTTGGAGCTAATGTATATTGAACACTGACAAAGACACTGACAAAGACAAATAATATCACAGTCTGCTTGCTACTTACACAGATCGACAATTCATGCACAACCATGATGCAGGAACACTTTTTTGCTGAATGTTCATGCAGCGAAAATGGTACCGCTGTTGACATTGATCACACTGTATTACATTGTAATCAGATGATTCTGGCAGCCTACATGTGCATATCAAATGTATCCTGAAATGCTTGGCTTATAGAGCACTCCACAGTCGAACTTGAAGCTTTTGCATTTGCGCCTTAGATTGGCCTTATCTCCCTTCGAAATTCCCTCAGGATATTGATTCCTACGCAGGTAATCCTCGACAACACTGAATTCGTCCTTGTCCATGAGAGCGAGCTTTCTCACTTCAACAACTACACGTGGCTTATGGAATTCACGTGGGGAGTCATATAAGCCTAGAAGGAGTAATTTACACCTTAGGCTTAAATGACCGGGGGAGTCATTTATGCCTGGGAGTCATTTATGCCTCTGACACCGGGTGAGTGTTGGTAATGATGGCTTCACGCCTTGCCAAAAAAAAAGAGAAAACATTACATGCTTCGACATCCTCAAGCACCGTAAGATTCAATAGCAAGGGGGACACATATCCTAGCCAAGAATTTATTATAATCAGACTGATTTTGGTGAATACTAAGCCTTTTTTGAAATAAAACTGAGTTAATTATAATTTGGTGGTGGCAAATTTAATGGTGCAATCAGCATTCTCAAATCATTATCATACATAACAACTCATGTCATCAATTTCTGGTCATGCAGAGATCATATAATCTCCTACACTTGGTTTCAGATTTCTCTGGGCAACTCGACAAGCCAGCCACACCATTAGCCCATGATAATTAAAGTGGCGCATCTCATCTTCCTTCCAGTGATACCATCCTCCTCAAACTTAAAAAAAAACAACCGTTCTAACCACTTCCGCGAACAACACGGTAGGTCAGGCATACTCTCGAAAACAGTGAATAGATGTGACATTTGAATGCCCAAAGAAAAAGGTTTTAGTCAGTCGGATACATTTATATTTGAACCCATGCAAGCGCATGCGCTGAAGAACACCATATATTTCATATGCATGTCATTGGCATGTATATACCTTACAATTATTCAATGCTTAATCGTCTTTACACTTTTCTTGCATCATTAGTAGCTGTACTCCTTCTTTCGAGACGAATATGGAACGTTGTTGTAGCGATTGTAATTGTCGTACTTGTTGGTCACCTCATTGTGAGGAGGATACACAGGGTTAGAACGGCTTTTGTAAGGGACGTATCTGTTCTTCTTGGTGACGGTTTTGGTGTGTTCAGGGTAGTATTCGTTTGACCATGTGTTAGTTTCGTATCTATTCCACTGATTATGTTCAGGGTACTCATTCGTCTTTGTGTGCTCCACTTTATACCCGTTCCATTTGCTGACTGTTCTGGTACGGTGACCAGGATAGTAAGAAAGTGACCTGGATCTGGTTTTTGTCTTCCTGTCGTACCCACCAGCGGAGACCACTGCAGCAACGACAGCCAAAAACACAATAATTACCTCAATCCTCATTGCAGATTAGTTTGATTGATTGATTGCCAGATGAAGCCCCAAGAGAAACCTTTTCATATTTATAGTAACATCCTGTCTGATGTTGAATAATGAGCTATTGTTTTTCAGCTTAATATCCATATGTTATGACTGGTCGTTGGTCATTTATTACTTCATTCAGTGGCTATGCATAGCGTAAAACGCGCACATTCTCTTTTGAAATCCAACTGTTTTCCATTTCTGTTGTGATTATAGCGTTCAGCATATTGAATGTGCACTTAGACGTAATAACCATCGCATGCATAGTGCATAGAACAATAATATAAAGATTAGACATATTAAATGTACATAGTACATATTAATTACAATGAGTTTTAGCGAGTATAGGTGCTGTCATCATGAAGAGTAGTTGTGTTTGGTCCAATTCTTTCATAAGTGTAAGCAGGTAGTAGAGATTCGTCTTCGTAACAGTTTCATTGCACCATTCTTGCACCACCTCCACTTCAGTTGTTGGCCATTCTTGTGCGGTAGAGGATGAAGAGTAATAGACATGTCTCTTGATCGAGTATTGACCTTCTCGTCGTGCAGAAGGACAATCAAGAGTGCCCCTAACGACTTTACCACAAAAAAAATTCCAATTTTTTTTTTCACGGCATGTCTAGAAGTGAAGAATTCCTTTATTTTCTTTATTTTTTGTTATGGGCAAGAGATTAATTAAACTTGTATTAATTTAATTCCTGGCACATGCTGAGAATGACCATACAAAAGCTGCACAATCATAAAATCTGGACATCAATTTAAGTAGGCCGCACAACATTTACAAATGCAAAACTGCATGTCTTTAACCGCTGCGTTACTTGCATTGTCAAGTACAGCTTTGATACAGCTGGTACGTACCAACCTTAACATGCAGTTAAAGATTACGGTGATGTATGTGCACATACATACGTATACGATGCTATTCTATTTGCATGTTAAAAGGAGCGCATTACATTTCCTAACAGGTCTCCACCAACACGGCTAAGTGCCTTCTTCCGCCCATCTCAATGTGCTGAACAGCCAAGCATGTAAGTGTGAATGCACTAAAACGTGAAACTGATGCGAATTTCCATACCACATCAATGAAAAGACCTGTCAGTGTGAATGCCCCCACATGAAATGCGAGTCTCCATGCCACCTCAACGAGAAGACGTGCAAGTGTGAATGTCCTCGTCAATTGAACGAAAAGACCTGTCAGTGCGAATGCCCTTACATCAATTGCGAGTTTTGATGCACGCATCCTCAACCAAAAGGCTTGCCAGTGTGAATGCCCTAACGTAAAATGCGAGTTTCCTCGCCTCCTCGACCAAAAGACGTGTCAGTGTGGATGAAATGACTTGAAATGCGGCTCTCCACGCCCCTTCTCATCGGAGAGACGTGCGCCGTCAGTCTGTTCCTAGCTCTTTAGCGTGTACAAACCACAAACCTGTTAGCGATGTCTAAGAATTGATTTCATTTTTACCCGGTTAGTCGCGGGGTAAATCTCCCTTTACACGGCGTGGTCTACGTTGATGCCATGCAAAAATTGATTATTAGTCAGGAAATCTCCTTCCCCGCATGTCTTTTCATTTTTAATTTACTCATATCAGCCAAACAGGTGATACCACGCGCTTTCATAGAATCGTGTTTTGTCCCGTGGGTAATACATGACGCAACTTAATTGGAGCTTACAATATACAAGCAATGGACAGTAGCTAAGACGGGTTTTTTTTACCGCTTTTAAGGTTATCCGCCGGAATACTGTGTGTGTGTGTCTGTGGAGAGGGGGGGGGGGGGAGGGGGCAGGAAGGATTGCGAAGTTCATATCGACAACAAGGTGGGCCTCCGGCGGTAGTCTGGGGACCCGACTAATGGTTGAACACCATCAGTCGAGCTAGACTACATCGGCAGTGGCAGTGTAGCTGGGGTTACAATCCCGCGTACGTTCGCATGTCCAGAAATTGTGTACATGGCCAGCAATTGCGGACATGAATTATTTGAATTCCGTAATACGCGTAATAAAATCATTGTACAGGAAGTCTATGGGTAATTTCTATCAATCGCGCACAGTTTAGTACCACAGACTTGTAGTAAAGTTTATAAACCTTACTACGATACAGGGACAAATAACACATTGTTTGTATATCTTCTGTTCTGTAAAAATTTGCCCTCATCAATTTCAAAACCGGGTTTTGTTTTACTGCATACATTTAATGGCTGGCGTACTTTTGATCACTTTTTCCCCTTTCCTATTTTACCGCGTGACGATCTATTGCAGATTATAAAGTGGATTCTGAAGACAAAGTTATTTGCATATTTATATGTTCAAATAGCATATCTACCCCATGTGCACGTCTATTTCTAGATTCAAGTATGTGAATTGTAGTACCCCGTTCAAGCCATAAATTATTAAAATTGATTTAAACGTCATAACGTTACCCACTACCCGGCCAACTCTGAGACATGGCAGCATACATGCACGACCCCGGTCGTGTGTCCGTGGAGTATGTTGGAACGATGTTTCCTAGCTTGGTACGTTTTGTTACGATAAGCTATAAATATTAGTTAAAACTCAGCAACAGCCATCACCAAACAGCGAGACAAGGTTTTTTTTACGCAAAGTATAGGGTATACGTTAAAACTGAAAGCTATGCAGCCTTATCTGTAAAGATCACGCGCGTGCGTAGGATTTTGATCGAAACACGAAGTGTGCAAGCAACTTCCCACCGCACGTACGATCCATATGAATAGGGAAGTCCTAGCTGCTAGAACGCCACAGTGCACCACACGCATCAACGCATAATTCCCACAAACGCGAAATGTAAGGCAACTCTTGTGCGATCGCGTGTCATAGATTGTGCCTTCATAGTTGTACCACAATATCTCAGCGAAGAGACGCGCTTGTTTATGTGCCGATCGCGAGTCGATGGTGCATATGGTTTCCTTCTCAGCACATACAACTCACTGCCCGATGGTGGAGTCACCAAGATTACATTATATTTATGGTACAGCACGCCACCATTAATTAGTTGCTGATGCCTTAATTGAGCTGGAGTACCGACTCGAAATAGAGACGGTTATTCCGTATTACTACCAGTTCTTTACTTCGGCTGGTGAGTATTATTGTTAATCTGACCTCTGTTGTTAGTAGCTTTGGATGCTTTCAGGTATTTGTTTGAAGGCAAGGGAACCCGACCATCATTTGGACAAGGCAAAAATTATGAAAAACATGACTTTGATCAGAAGTTCTTCCCTTCAAACTGGGACAAAGTATATACGATCATCTTGGAGATGGGTGTATGGTCCAATATCCTATACGTATCTGCAGCAAACTGAAATGGTCACCGCTTGTATATCATAAAGACGGCAACGGTATGCTGGTACCAAAGCCGAGGATCTTCTCTGAAGTTATCATGGTGTATGTAGTTAAAAAACGTTGCTAGTTTTATATATGAGTACTTGTGAAGGACACGCGTTCAGGAATTGATTCTCTGGCCGCGGCTAGACCATGCTGTGAATAAGGTCTATAAGTTGTCTGTACTTATGACCTATATGTATTGTCTCTCTTGTTACTCCTGTACTATATATTGTTTTGAATGAGCTCTGCATGATGTTGCCTGCAGGAGTTCATAATGTTTGCCTTCAAATCCCTCGTGTTAAAATATTCAATCGGTTATCATAATTAGTTCCACTATTGTGTCGCGTGAGAAATGCGCGAAATGACTTGGTATCTGGGAACTAATAAAACGCTCAACTAAATTTGCGCATGGCATGTAGGATATAGTGTTTCGGCAACAACAAAAACATATCAGGACCTGTTGTTATTATACACTAGTCTGGCACGCAGAAATTTTAATTTGCGCACTTGCGCTGCATCAATCCACATATGCGTGGGCGTACCGTAGCTGAATCGTTTTTATTTTTAGCAGAACGGAGGTTTGGCACAATGTATCGTACTATTTTAATGTTCTCGAGAGCAGAAGTCTCGTGAGCAGACGACACATCAATATTTAAAAGATGACGCGAGGTATTACATAATGACATACGTTTATGAATATAATTAATTATGCTTGGTTGTAATTAATTTATTTCTCTTGATTTTAGTTAATGGATGCTTAATGTTCTTTTCACGATACACGTATATTATAATCAGACCGATTTTTAGCGAATATTCAATGTGTTTGGAATTCAATTTGATAAAATTAGTTTTAGTTAATTGATTTGAATTAATAATTTCTTGTCTTGAAACAAGATAAATCATTAAAAAATGTGACAAATTTATTGGTGAAATTAGAATTCTCAAATCTCTATCACAACTTTACATATTCACTCATGTCCTCCATTTCTGGCCATGACATCAGTGCATAACTCAGCTTAGAATTGTGATTTAAAAATTCTGATTTCACGGTTATACTCACCAGACACTTTAGAGCTTTATCACGTTATTAAAGCAGCTAATTAATTTTATAAAAATATTATCATCTTTGCCTGATTATAAATTAATTGATGGTGCGAGAGTTAGGAAAGGCGATCGGTTTCATATAAAACGTCCCAAACTAAGGCTATCGTTGATTTCAGTGATCTATCCTTGCGCATGCGCATCTGTCTTAAACGTTAGACTAACTCGTGCCCTCGCTGTATAATTTTGAGGCCATGTGATCTGTTATTTAAACCATGTTATTGAACCCGTTATATGTGTCATGCGCGAAGCATGGATTTGGGCAATCCAAGGAATGTCCTACGCAAACCCTGGATACATAGTTTGTTTGTGCAATCTCGAGATTGCACAACGTATACATATATGTTTATTAACGCAATCAATTGCATTTCGAATTAAAGGACTGAAGCTATTGCAAAGTTACAACTTGTATAGTACCTTTCAAAATACACATAGATAACCTGTCTGTGGGTCTCCAAGCTGTTTGGGCATTTTCATAACAGTGGAAAACCTGTATACGCGCCTATAACCACTATTTAAAAACCACCCCACTAAGTTCCGGTGTTGCGGTACTGTTTATCCCGGGATATTTTATCCGCCCGAATAATTTACGCTTAGATATTTTATCCGGTCGGATATTATGTCCTAGTATGTTTTATCCTACCCTGGTACATACTATCCTACCATAGTATAATCTAACCTAGGTTACCCTCCCCGTATTTACTACACTATATAGAATTTGTTTATCCTGGATGTGCATGTGATGTATAAACGCATACAATGTTACATGTGTTATTCTTTTAAAATCATTAAAATAATTTTATCAACTAATGTATAATATTGTACACTTGTATAGTACATTGAAAGGTACAACGCTACTTCCAAACATTACAGAGGCATGCACTATATTAATTACACACTCTATATAAATTACACACTACTTGTGGTGCCCATTACAGAGGCAGCATTGCCCTGCTGGAGTGCAATGGACACTCTTTGCAGAAGGAAAGGGAGAGACTGGTGGTCATGAGTGATGCTCTGTTGACGCCTGCTGATATCCGTGAGCAAACTGAGAGCATCAGGGCCAAGGGCACCTGAGGTCTCTATTGCTACTGGAACAAAATGGTGGGATTTGGACAGCAGAGCATATTTCTCCTTCTTCCTGGCTTCAGCAGCTGTGGCTACAGCTCTAGCTTCCCTTGTGGCATCAGACATGTATGAGGCTGCAAAGGTGTCCACACAAGTAAAGTCCCAAACAAGACACTGGCCAGACTTCCATGGGGCAATGGAACAACCATCAGGTCGCTTGCCATCTGATCTGCATAGGCCAATGGGCTCAAGTGTTGATGGTACGTTTATTGCTGCCAGTGACCTATGTATAATGGCATTGATAGCAACATGCCTTGAAAAACGACCCTGACTTTTAATGCAGCTGAGCCCATGAGTAGCGAGGGCATCAACATGACCTCCACAGTATAAAATAATTTAACTTTTCATAAAACATGTATATGCAAAAACCAAGATGCACTGTAAAATTACATTTTCAATTTCAAAATGACAGTTTATGTTTGTTATATAAATGGATTCTTCTTCAACCATTCAGCTTGATGCTACTCTTGGAGAGTATCTTAGCCGTTTGAAGGTGATCCCAGATGGTGCAAATTGTTGTACTCAGCATGGACACAGCTGCAATAATTTCCATGTCTGTAGCCCATACATTCATCGACTGCATCCTCGTTCGCTTGAGGTATTGTTCCATCATTTCGTTTGGGTCCAATATGCATGCAAGTTCAGGAATTGTAGAATTGTGTACCATATAAGATGTTACGAGTAGAAGAACTTCCTCATGGTAATCTTGCGACCCTGTTAGAACTTGTGATAGGCTTTGAAAAAAAAAGTTTCCATCTCCTTTTTTTCTGACTGTTGCCAAAGGAGCTGTGATATTCCAATCCTTACAGAATCTTTAGATTTGATTTAGTTGCCGCTGCGAATACATGATAATCCAAGTAACCGATATTTCTCTTGTTGCCATTCACTACCAGTAGGTAGATATAGTATTGAATCTTATTGATCACCCATCCCTATCTCTAGTGAATTTCCATCAGTATTCAATGAGAGCCACTTTTCAACTGTAACGCCATCATCAAAACATCGGTCTCTGGTATCGTATATCCACTGACAAAAATCATCAATTTCAGATGGGGATATTAAATAGTAGATTCCATCAAGGATATGCATTGATTTCAGTTATAGATTGCAGAATTTCATCCAAATGTTCATAATGGCAGTGGCTTTAATCACTGTATGTGAACCAGGTGGACATAAATCAAGGATGGAGAATAACTTTTTTTTGAACTTGACAAACTCAGTTTGATGATTTTTATTAACAATTACAAAATCTCCATTGCACACCTCTCAGTGATTCTTCTCCATAAATTTTTCTGAAAACAATCCAAACAGAAACTGTTGTGTCTTTGCTGAGTGCATATTCATCATTGTGTAATCCAAGTGATTCCCACTATTGATGAGATATTTATTATTAATGGTATTAATGTATCAAAATACATTCCTTACTTACATCAAACTCTTCATCTTCCTCTGCTCTATATAGCACAATCTATCTGCCCCTGATCGCAGTAAGTGCAAAAGTTGTGGTGAATATAGCTGCTCATGAAGTAAATGTTCATTGTATTGCAATGCTTCTCAACAGTGCCTATCACCACCCTGCCCTATATCATTATGAAATGGCTCTTCATCATCTGCACCACCATTTGTACCTTTTTGCATAAGTTCAACTTGACCACATGACCAGGAACCATCATCATTATCACCATTATCTTCACCGACATTATCACAATAACAATCATCACCATCACCAATGTCGTCATTATCATCATCATTGTCTGGAAAGAGTAATATATTAACATTCATGTATGTTGCATCTGCAATACTACATTTAATTACACTACACATTGACTCACTGATTTCCTGTGCTCCATCCTAAATTTAGGGGGATTGGTGAAAATCATTACTATTCTATACAGCATGCTTAAAGGCATATCAGAACACGGAAAAAGTAATTTAAATGAGCTACATATACCTACCTCAAATGGTTGAAGATATTTCTTACCTTAAGAAGAAAACTATTATAAACTTTTTCTCAAAATAGAACCATCTGATGATTTCAATCTGTAACGTCCTTTGCTTAGGCTTTCAACAACTTCGTAAGGACCTAGCCACTTTTCCTCCCATTGGATGTGAGTTTCGCATGTTCATCAACATAGCCATCGTATCAGAGCTAAAACTCTTAGCAGGATTTCAAAACTTTTAAATATATACACGCACGATACCATTATTACCCATACATGGAGAGTGCCACGTTTTGCATTGTATTGTGCCTTTTGTCGTTGCTGAGCTCGTTCAATGTTTTTAAGGACCTTCTGATGGTATTTCTCCCGGATTGCTAGTAGATGACCATAAGTTTCTTCAATATCATATGTACATGTGTTCTCACTTCTGACATTAGTGGTTGCTTTGCAGCTGAATTCATAATCGATTGCCATACGAGGTTTACGATTGTACATAATGAAGAAGGGGGCTAAACTGTGAAGAATCCTGCTTTGCTATGCGATAAGCATACAAGGCTGCATCTATATTTTCATCCCAGTTTTCTTTAGCCTCTGAAAATTTGATCAAAGCCCTTGTCAGTGTTTGATTAGTGTGCTCATCCAAACCATTAGTTTGAGGGTTATAGGGCCTGCTAATCCTATGCTCAATCCCTGTCAGCTTAAACAAACAGCTGAAAAGGATAATACACAATAATGATTTAAATGCATGAAACTATTGAAAATTACCTTGAAAGTGGATTTAAAAATTCCCTTCCCTGATCTGATATGATGATATCAGGCCAGCCATGACGACAAAACACTTTAAATGAGAAATCAACAACACCAACTTTTGTCTTACCTTTAAGTGGACTACCTTCAGGCCACTTTAAGAAGTAATCTGTTACTGTCACAATATATTTATTTTTCCTACACTTTTCAGGTAATGGACCTACAAATATTGGCATTCTCTAGAAAGCGTTGGTGGTGTATAGGATTCATAGGCAATTAGGTCCAACAGGATTCACACGTGAATCCCAAAGGTCACCCTCTTTACAAGAAGTGAGATAGTCAACCATCACGCTATACCGTTTCACGTAAAATATGCTGTGACACTGGCATATCTAGGCCCAACTGAACAATAGTAAATATAGCTGCGATGACATTACATATATATAATCCTTATAGGTCTCGTGAGCTAGCAATGACATACTTTCATGAATAAATTATCGCGGTAGAAATTTAATTACGGAATGGTTAATGGAATAATTTTTTGAAGTACATACATCATAATCAAATCGATTAATAGTACATTATTAACTTGTTTAAAATTCAATTTGAAAAAAAAAAGCAAGATGACCGCCTGTGTATGGGCCATTTCTGGATATGGCTTGACGTTCTTTAAAAATAAAATGAATACGACGACGGAGAAATTGTGGATGTGACTGGACACGGACAATGGAGACGAGTATTTTTGTCCTCTAATAACGCACAGTCTTATGAAACGGAAACGACACAGAATTGTTCTCCTTTTAAATATCGCTCAATTGCCTCGAGGTGATATATGACCCTTGGTTGTTCCGCTCGACGCGAGTCGCGTTATATAAAATTACATTCATCATACTGCATCACTCCTATGCCGACAGTGAAAGGGGTACATGAATCATTTGATGCCCAAAGAAAATGACTTCAGTCAGTTAGATACTTTTATACAGGGGCGGCTCGGAACAGTGGACTTTCACACCTCGGAACAGTGGCACTTTTGACATCAGTCATTGTTATTTTAGGCTCCCAGATATGATTGCAAAAGTAAACATGATTAGGCATTGCGGGATGGCAAAAGATTAAGATAGCGTCTACAATACATAACACAGTCCAATGTCACATGCCATTTGTTCCAAATACTGAACAAAAACAAAAACTTCAAAGTTTATTAGGACCAAAAAGCCAGGCTACGCGGAATGCAGTGTTAGCTATAGACAAAATGGGCATTAACTAAACATGCCTCGCGTGTTTGTTGTGCCACGCGCACCGTAGTAGGTAAGATCAACCGTCGCATGTTGATCGATGTAGGCGCATGCATATGATGGAACATGTACGTTAAGCTTGTAGATGTAAAGCTTGTAGATTTTAAGAGCGTGATACTGGAGTAGCGTCATGATTTAAGAACGTAAATAGCATGTGACAAATTGCGCAATGTTATGTAATGCAGAGCTATCGTAATCTTTCCCATCCCGCAACGCCTAAACCACGTTTACGTTTGCAATTCCTAAAATAACATCGAATGATGTCAAAAGTCCACTGTTCCGAGGTGTAATAGTCCATGCACTGTTCCGAGCCACCCTTGTAGTTGAAACCATGTATGCGCATGCGCTGAAGAGCACGATTTATTTCATATGCATGTCATTGGCATGTATATACCTTAGAATTTTTGCAATGCTTAATCGTCTTTACACTTTTCTTGCATCATTAGTAGCTGTACTCCTTCTTTCGAGACGAATATGGAACGTTGTTGTAGCCATTGTAACCGCCGTACTTGTTGGTCACCTCATTATGAGGAGGATACACAAGGTTAGAACGGCTTTTGTAAGGGACGTATCTGTTCTTCTTGGTGACGGTTTTGGTGTGTTCAGGGTAGTATTCGTTCGACCATTTGTTAGTTTCGTATCTATTCCACTGATTATGTTCAGGGTACTCATTCGTCTTTGTGTGCTCCACTTTATACCCGTTCCACTTGCTGACTGTTCTGGTACGGTGACCAGGATAGTAAGAAAGTGACCTGGATCTGGTTTTTGTCTTCCTGTCGTACCCACCAGCGGAGACCACTGCAGCAACGACAGCCAAAAACACAATAATAACCTCAATCCTCATTGCTGATTAGTTTGATTGATTGATCAGTTGTCAGATGAAGTCCCAAGAGAAACCTTTCATATTTATAGTAGCATCCTGTCTGATGCTGAAGAATGAGCTATTGTTTTTCAGCTTAATACCCGTATGCTATGACTGGTTGTTCGTCATTTATTCATTGTATACTGTATTCAGTGGCTATGCATGGTGCAAAACATGCCACGTATTCTTTGAAGTTCAACTGATTTCCATTTCTGTTGTGGTTATAGCGTTCATCATTTCAAATCTGCACTTAGATGTAATAACGATATCGGTATTGTATTCAAATATTACTGAGAACAATAAAGCAATTCTTCCCCCCCTAGACGTGCCGTGAGGTGCATGGTAAAGTTGTTAGGGGTATTCTTGGTTGTCCGTCTGTACGACGAAAAGATCAAGAAGAGGGAGTGAAAGCATGGTTTACAGCTTCAGGAGCCGTATGCATGTCGTAAGCGCGATTCTAATGACTTAGAGATGGGCTGGAGATGCACACACTAGCCTATGGCTGCCGGCGTCTAGCCATTCCCATGAAGTGGACCAAGTCCCAGGCCTACTGCTTCTATTTATGGCAGACTCATCGTTACCGTAACGTTTGTGAGGTACTGTGCAAGAGCCTAGTTTTCAAGACTGCATGGACCTCAATTGGTTGTCCCTGGTAGACGGTATTTTCTTAACTCTCTTGTTATTTCATGTGTGTTATTGATAAATAATAATAAATATTCGTTCCTTCTGTCCTGGGAGAGTGCTTGATCCCCTTGGCCATCATGCACTCACCTGCAGAGATGGTGGAGATCTAGTAACCCACTGACATCCTTTAGTACCTAACTGGACTGTAGGGAACCCAGCAACCTTTGACCGTCTATGACATCACTGCTTAACTGCAATGTTTAACTTGAAGCAGAACTAGCAGCAGATCAGGCTGCCAGAGCTACCGAGGAGAGAAAACATGAAGAAAATGACGCTGAGCTAGGGTGGGTTTGCGTCCCGATGGTGGTTGAGGCATACCGTACTTGAGTGGAGGACATAAGCAAAAGAATCATTTTCGCTTTTGGCCTCTCGCCTTGCGATCACTTCAAACAGGTCAAGGCTGTGGTCCTAGCTGACATATATGGCATGCTGAACCTAAAATTAGTTAGAGCCAACGTCACAGCTATCCTCTCTAGATGTTTTGTCGCTGTCTATTAGCTTTTATTTGTTGCTTGTCATAATAGGTCATGTGTTCTCCAGTGTTGTAATTCAGATACTGTTTATTACTTATCAAATAAATTCAAATATTGTGATACAAGAGAACAACAAGTAACTAAAAACATTCTCTGCGAGAAAGTTGGTGGTATAGGATTTGAAGGCAATTGGTGGTGTAAAAAGCAAGGAAACAAGGTCTTATCAGAAGGGAAAATGTAATAGTTCTATATTTAGAAGACAAGCAACACATGCCTTAGAAATGTGCTAACTATAGGACTATTACATTTTCCCTTCTGATAAGACCTTGTTTCCTTGCTTTTTACACCACCAATTGCCTTCAAAACCTATTATATCACCAACTTTCACGTAGAGAATGTTTTTAGTTACTTGTTTCCTTCATATTTATTCATACCCAAATCACTGAAATCACTGTGATATTATGAATCGCTGTAGGATGCCCGGGCCGATTCAAAAACATCGTCTCGAACTTGAAGGTATTTCGCATGTCATTTCGCTCGTTTCTTTTCCTGACGTGAAGGCATATTGAGAAAAACAACTTCACTAACAAAAGAGGTTACACCAAAGACGATTGAAGCACCAAAGCGTTTACTCTTAGTTGTTCGCAAAACATTTATTTGTAGATATCTAAAATTTTGCCCCTATCATTGTTAGGTGAGACCCCCCCCCCCCACCCCCCCCCCCCAACCGGGGCATTGGGAGGGAATTGACCTTTTTTAAAGCAAACCGTCTCTGGTTGGGGGATAATAACCGGTCAAACTGATGTCGTGAGACCCCCCCTCCCCCCCTCCCTTGGGGCATTGGACCTTTATTAAAACAAACCGCGGGGAAAATAACCGGTCAAATGTCTTCGCTCATGCACGCGGTTTAATAATACTGGTAGTTTCATCTGGCTCACTACAATACTTTAATACGGTACGATGTACATTTTAATCTGTGTGCGCGCTTGGTATGTGTGTGCGTGTTTGCGTGTGTATGTGCGTGTGTGTGCTATCGTCGTGACACAGTTCAACTAACTTAAGTTCTATCCAAATTTTTCACTCAGATGGAAAGCGGCCTGATAGTAACTCAATTGTCCCTTGGAAATGTGGCCAACTTCTAGTGTGGGATGCAACATGTCCGGATACTTTTGCTCCATCTTTAATAATACTCCACAATTGCTGCATAGCAAGTTGCTCAACAGGTGGGGAAGATATTAAGAAGATACAGAAATATAAGCACCTCGACTCATGCCACTTTTTCACTCCTGTGGCAATAGACACGACTGGAGTGTTTGGACCAAGGACAATTGAGTTCCTTAAAGAGTGGGGGTTAAGGTAGGTGTCTGATGAAGCTAACTCCTTTGCAATCTCTTACCCAGAGACTATCAGTTGAAGGTGGACAGTGATGATGATGTTATGTTTTTTTTTAATGCACATGGTATTTATCAGTTTCATAATAATAAATATTTGTATGTAATATTGTGTATGTTTGGTATAGTTTATTAAAAGTTATCAACTATTAATTTTGAATCAGTCACATCCATTGCAACCTCCCAAAATAACTATTTAAAAAAGATAAATGCTGTACTTGCATCATTGAAAACCCAACAATTAAAAAAACATACTGTATTCATACTGCTGAGATGGATTACATCATTTCGTATAGTTGGAACTCACAAAAACCACATACACCTGTACACAAGAAACAACTAACAACAATTATCACAGCTATAATGTTCGGGGATCAATTCTTTTGAAATTCCGACTCACTTAAATTGGAACCAGGTCTGACATGTATCACAATATATCCAGTTTTTAACAGTAGTATTCTTTGTAGATTTCTCGGCAAACACCACAGTAAGATTGCTGTTCAAGTTGTGATTGCTTCTTTTCAGCATTCTGCTTAGAAATACGAGCTGCCTTTAAGGCAGCATTTTCCCTAACTTTCACTATAGTGTCAAGATGGTGAAACCACATTAGAACCTCTTCTGGAGGAGGAAGAACTTTTTTTTGCTGCCTCTTGAACAACTTGCGCTGAAAAGGGATCTTCCTTGCTCATGTCAATTATTTTAAGCTGCTGAAGCCCCTTTCTACAAACTGAATGCTGGCAATCCGTTTTAAGACAACAAACAAGATAAAAAAGATACTGGGTAGGTAGATCTCAACCATGTGTCGCATTTGTCAATCGCACACATTTTTGAAGTATTCGTACATTTCTGAATGAAATTTCTTTAAATTCTTCTTCTCTTTATTTGAACCTTTTAAAAATAACATGAGATGTTGCCTCCTTTCTTGTTCATGAATAGAATCAGCACCTTTGAACTATTATATTGTGGTCTCTCCACAGGACAACCATTGACCCGATTAATATATACCTCTGTTGCCAATTCCATGTTATAGGCTAACTTTAAAGGATCAACTTTACCTGAGGTTGCATCCATACATGTTCCACCAAGTGTAGACGGTATAAACAGATTTGCATGTCCCAAACTTAGGCAACCATTTTGCAACTCCACCCTGTTTAGGTAACTTGCTCCACTGTTACGAGCACTAACCAATGTTGCTACACTCCCGTCACCAAATGCCGCACAGTCCATAGAAATTGCACTTCTTCGTGGGAAGGACCTTCATCAGAAGCACCATCAACCCTTATGCATTCTATACACTTCCGTGTATTGGTCAGTGGGTTTTAAAATGCCTGTGTGGTAGGTTCCAAATGTTCTAAAATTTTAAAATCAGCTGCATGCTGGGTTGGATTTTTATAGAACACAGCTGCAGCTTTTACCACTCCCACACAAATTTCCTTTGTCATCTTGGTACCCATAAAATTGTATAATGTTGTCTGAATTGTAGATGGATACGTGTTAGCATAATCTGTATATGTTTTTAATGTTTTACGTTCACTCAAAGCAGGTGTCCGATGCAGCCTGTGGGTTGCCATAGTATCAATTCGAAATCCAGCAGCATCTTCTCTGTTGATTTTGACAATATTGCTGCCATCTGTGTACTGAAGTAAGTTAAGGCCTCTATACAGTGCAGAACTCCAATGAGCATCGGGGTTATATTTTAATAGGAAACCTTTCTTAGCTCTACGTGATGTAACCTTTGCCAGACCTTTGTAATGTTTTGATGATAGCCTCTGCTTGTTTCTAGCAAAGCATACATGTAATTGTACAACTGTGCCATAACCAAATTTTCTTTTGTACACCTGTTCTAGATGTTGCTGAATTCTTTTATATGTAACCTTTTCTTTGACTTTCGCATTCCCATCAAATGTAAGCACTCCAGTCGGTCTCCAAGCATCAGCACCAAAATTTCTTTCCTCTACAAATTCCTGTATAACTTTTCCTATATTTTCACAGTCAGAAATGATTTTACTTACTTTTTGACTCCTTTTACACTGAAAATTACGCTCTGCTCCTTATTTCGTAAGTACCTGGCATGACATTGTATGGGTGAATGGTACCTTAAATACAGAGCCTTCACTCTAGGGTCATTTATATCTGTAAGTCCTATATACTGTTCATCATTGTCTTCTTCTGAATCAGAAACCACCTGACCACTAAACGCCAATGCTTCTCGCTCACAAATGGGTTTACAGAACTCCTCGTCATATACAAATGCCTGATACGATTGTTGAAGCAATGCCTTTTCCCTTTGATTTAAATCATCAGACTGAAAAAAATTATCATAGTACATATGTAACTTTGACGATTCAATGTGACAACGAAATGAGTCAACAAACTCAAACCAATTAAATAGTATGTCTTTTAGTTTGTGAAGTAAATTGACATGGTTCTGTACTAGCTCATCACTTGCATTGTCACCATCACCTGAATGTGAGACACCACCAGGTTGACATAAGACACCACCTCCTTGGTACAAGGTACCACCTTGATTTGAGACAACATTTCGACGCATCTTACCATCACTTGTGTCACCACCATCACTTGAATCACCACCACCTTGATGTGAAACACCATTGCTCCTTGATATGATTGATGTGAGACTCCATCTACACCGCCATCTCTTATCTCGCTACCACCACTGGAATGTGAGACACCACCAGGTTGACATGAGACACCACCTCCTTGGTACAAGGTACCACCTTCACTTGAATCACCACCACCTTGATGTGAAACACCACCAGTTTGATATGAGACGCCATCTCCTTGACTTGATTGATGTGAGACTCCATCTTGATGTGACACCACCATCACTTATGTCACTACCATCACTTGAATGTGAGACACCACCAGCTTGACATGAGATACCACCTCCTTGGTACACGGTACCACCATTTTGATGCATCATACCATCACTTGTGTCACCACCATCACTTAAATCACCACCACCTTGATGTGAAACACCATCCGCTCCTCGACATGATTGATGTGAGACTCTGTCTACACCACCATCTCTTATCTCACCACCACCACTGGAATGTGAGACACCACCAGGTTGACATGAGACACTACCTCCTTGGTACAAGGTACCACCTTCATATGAATTGTATACTGCTGCTTCGCAGTCTCCTCATGTTCAAACCCCCACTTAATAGAAGGAACTCAAGTCTTTCTCAGCAAGTAGAGGCTCTAACTATATTTTATGGATTCCCATTACTTTTGAAGACAAGAATTCAATGGAATGAAGATGTAGTAATCCACCCTCTACGTTGCTCATGCCACTTCTGCATTCTCTTTGTTTGCATGTCTGCAACTCAATAATTTTGCATTTACTCTCAGATTTTATTATGCCTTGAAATACTTCTCTAGCCTTTTAAAGTAACTGCTCACAATTTAAGCGTTTATACTTTTCATCATACAGCCTGTTAATGGCAAAGGAAGACAAGATAGTGGAATGGTGTATTGATCATACCTAGTTGCTGTAGCAGTGGCAATAGCAGGGGACATTGTCTCAGCTCTAGAGGTACATTCAACTGTTACTGAAAGGAGGGATACAATTGTAAATAGACTTGAATGTGGAGCAACTAAATGAATTGTACTTCATAAGATATCTGTCTTTATAAGAGGGTTTTCACGAGGACCAGTCCAAATTCACTACTCTTCTTTGATGGTAGTGCATTACCATTGGTAACATCTTTTGATGAATTTTCCCCCACATCTGTATGAACAGGTTGTGCAAACTGAATTTCCATCACTTCAGAAGGATCTACCTGCAGGAGGAACCATATATGTATTAATTGCACGAAACTAATCTTATATACATTTTGCTGCTAATATTGTCCACAAATGACTTATTGCACTCGCAAGGAAGTGAGGTACATGATGGTTTATTATACCCCAATTTGCATACAGCTTCAATTTTAAACAGTAAAGCAGCAACATGGCTGCACTCTTCACCTAATCTGCACAAAATTAAATGCATTGTGAAGGAAATAGCACATGAGTTGTGGCAACTACATCCAATGTACAATAACTTACCTCGCCATGCATTTACAATGTGTTGTTATAGCAGAGACATTTTGTTTGGACAAAATATAACCCATGCATCGTAGCCATGGGTCAGGTGCCTTCGGACTAGGGTTTACCTTTACCTTATTACACGTGTATCGATGAAGTTCCTAAGACAAAACTGTTTGAATGAAGCCATTGTAAAAATAGTTGTATGCTTCAAGTGACTTGTAAGCTTTCAAAGTTTCTTGTGTGTATGTTCCCTTCGTATCAATGAGATAAGTTTAAATGTCGCCAAACTGTAAATCTGGCCAGGCGGTAACATCATTAACCCATTCCTTCTCATCAATGACGTAAGGGTCGGGAAAAACTTCACCATCGATCTGCAGCTCCAAAAGGTACCGTCATCGCGCTAAATGATCAAGAGAGCTCAAGTAAGACGACTCCATTGTTAGCTTGTGCCTACACATGGTCTGGGTACGAGAAAATTTGTCCGGGCACGAGGAATCATGTCATATGATACGCCCACACTGGAAAAGGGTCTATAGCAGCATGAAAGTGCATGGTGTCTAGTTTAAACCACAGAGATAACTTAATCTGAATGCTACCTTCTTTTTTCACTTCTGCACACACAGATATATCAAACGTGCACCCCATTGTAGCTACACACACTCACATACACATCCAACCACAGATCAGAGCAATTGCTGTCATTTAATTCTGTCAGAATGTTCCCTCAAGCTTAGCTTGCGATTGATGTAATTCCCATTGTGCTTGGCACAGTTCATTGTTTGCCCCAAAAGGGGCAGTCAGGTGTGCTGACACCCTATCCTGAGCATGACTGGAACCAGGTTGACCATTTGGTTAGCCCACATCTTGACGCTGGTCAAGGTAAGATGGCTAGGTCAGGGTAGAAGCCCAATGAGTGCTGCCTGCCATTGATGCATTGACAATAACACCTGTAGCAATTCATGTGCAAGTACAGCCAATGCACAGGGGGTAAGCAATGCAGCTGGAATTTAGCTGTAAATTGAGTTATTGTAGCCCAATCCTACCATCCTTTATATATACATATGGAACCTGGTACCATATCAGGTGTCAATATATTAGAGACAGTGTGATAGACTGGGTTTGACTGAAAGTGAGGGAATTAGTTAAATGGAGGTTCCCAGACTTTTAGGCTCAGTGATATATGCAAGGGAGGCCTTCCCAAGGGAATTTTCCATGCTTTAGGCGGGAATTAGCTGCATATGGCGCATTGCTATTGTTCCCATTCACCAAAACATTAAGCCAAGTTTAGTACATTAACTTAAACAAACACTAAAAGTACACGTTCAGACCTTTGTGACCTGCACTGTAAGGGCGTTAAATTGAGAGATGATGAACAGGTCTAGAACAAAAAATTAAAGCACCTAGTGACAAACGTCTGGTGTTGCCATGTGCACCTCATACACACCCACTCCCACATAAATGTCATGAGCAGTCAGTAATTCAGACATCAATGTCAGTGCTTTGCTGTTGTAATTTTATTTCCTATTTGTCCACTCACATACAAATATAAAACTGCCTTTGGCAGTCGTCCTATTCATCATGTTTCTCTGTTGTATTTAAACTTGTATTTCTATTGGAGCCTTTGCTTTTTCTAAATCATCTTGTGTTCAATTTGCACTTTTATGCATGCATGCACACACATACACACACCATGTCAGTGTGTTGTGTGTGCATGTGTATTATCACTGGTGTGAGTGTGTATGTGAGTGTTTGGGTGTGTGCATGTGCATGCATATGGTCAATTGGTTTCATTAAAAGTACATGTTTGGATCTTTGTGGCCTGGGCAATATATATATATATATATATATATATATATATATATGGGACAGTTCACGCGAAAATTGCCTATCGCGTATATATATATAAAGTTATAAAAATGACTCATTTTGAAATCGCTGCATCTCCCGAACCGTAGACGCTATTGACTTCCTATTTTCAACACTTCATACTACATCATTTCCCTCTGGTAAAATCGATTATGGGCTCTTGCATTAGCTTCGTGCCAGTGTTACAACGTCCGATACCCCTTGGGGTTCAAACCCGCCATATCTTTCGGCAGGAAAATTCAATTCACTCCTAGTTTGGTTTGTACGTAGAGGGATCCTGTACCTATTGATTTGTTCTGTTCGTTAATTTTTTCTTTATCCGTTGCGGGGATACAACTGTGCAAAGTAATTGCATATTTCCCGGTCGTTTCGCGCCATTTATCTATCGAGGACATGAATATGCAATTACTTCCTGTTCAATAACTATGCCTCCGCCCATCTATACAATATACAACAAGTACGCGGCGTTTTCGCTTCTTGCAAACGTCTGGTTCTGTTCCCCTTCTTGGCTTCTTCAACATAGTGAGCAGAAGCTAAAGATTCGTAATACGTGGGTTCAGCTGCCATCAGCCTGCGCAACACGGTACGTACTCTGTAGCGCATGCACGTAGAAATCGAGCGTGTTGGCTCGGTCAAACTGCTTCATTTATGCGTGCACAACGCTGCAGAGCATGAAAGTGCACGGTGCCTAGGGCTAGCTTAATCTGAAACGCACCCTTCCTTTTTGACTTCTGCACACGCACAGATATATATATGAAACATGCACCCCCTTGTAGCTACATGTATTTACCAACATGTAGTACTCTCATTGGCCTACTAAAACCTCTTTTATCTTCATTGGTGAACCAATTATATTTGGTTCTACAAAATAATATCCATACAAAATAAAATCCATAAGTCACACACACACACACACACACACACACACATGCACACACTCACATTCATACACAACCTCAGATCACAGCAATTGGTGTCATTTAATTCTGTCAGAATGCTCCCTCTTGCTTAGTTTCCAATTGGTGGTGTGCTTGGCATAGTTGATTGTTTGCCCAAAAGGGGTCAGGCGACAGTGGGTGTGCTGTCCCCCTACCCTGAGTGTGACTGGAACCAAAGTTACCATTTGGTCAGCCCACACCTTGACACTGGTCAAGGTAAGGTGGTTAGGCCAGGGTAGATACCAAAAGGGTGCTACCTGCCATTGATGTATAAACAATAACACCTGTAGCAATACATTTATAAGTACAGCCATGGTAAGCAACGCAGCTGGCATTTAGCTGGAGTGATTGCAGCCCACCCCTACCATCCTTTGTATATACATGTGTGACCTGCAACCATACCAGGTGTCAATATTTTGGGGACAGTGTGTTAATGGGGTATGAGGGAATCAGTTAAATGAGGCAAGGCTTTCCCAGACATTTAGGCTCAGGGTAGAATGAAAGTGAGGTTTTCAATATACAAGACATGTATCCAGGCTAAGAAGAATCTCCGATGCTATGGAGAGATAGTTTCTGAGCTGGCTTTCTGTGATTCCATTAATTGCCCTTCATCTTGACCAATCCATGTCTGTGTGGACTCATCTCATGCCATAGGGGTTGACTACCCCCACAGGGGCGGATGCAGGGCTTTGGGGCGGGGGGGGGGGGTGTGAAGTGATTTTAATAACGCGGTTTTACCCCCCCCCCCCCCCCCCCAAAGAAGTCGTGAATTTAATAGCACGGTTTTGCGGGATACCCTACTCCACCCCCCACCCCCCCCTCCCCTCCCCTATCGTTACACGTATAGCACACGTAAGAAGCGGTGAATTTTTAATAACATAGGTTTTGCGGGAGGGGGGGGGGGGGGGGGTATACCCTACATACCCCCCCCCCCCCCCCCCCCCCCCTAAATCCGCCCCTGCCCCACCATTATGATAAGCCTGCTAACCACATTAGGCTCAGTGATTTCCATCACTTAAGCTCACCTCAGTATATTGCTAGAACCTTTGGTAAGGCTCATGGCTCTAGGCCTGTCCACCACCTATCCAAATCCATAACACTATACACAGCATGGCTGCCCAGGCCACAAAGATCAAGAATATGCCTGTTGTATGACACCAATTATTATGATCTGGTGTGAGTGTTTCCACTTGTTGCTGAGTTCTATGGACAGAGGCATCAGCTATAGACTGGCCTTGATCTGCTTCACCTCCTTACACGTAGCTAATGGAATTTCCAGATGTCATTTAGAGATTGATTGTGTATGTGCTTGTGTGTGTACATGTGTGTGTGTGTGTGTGTGTGTGTGTGTGTGTGTGTGTGTGTGTGTGTGTGTGTGTGTGTGTGTGTGTGTGTGGTGTGTGTGTGATTGATACATGAACTCTGGAAAAGGGCTTACATGACATGTATGGGTTGGAAGCCTTGCATGTCTGGCAGTGAATATCATTGCTAACCTATCACTACTGATAGTGGCTGGACTGGGCCTCTGTAAAGTTTGTATTGGATTGAGTGGTAATAGTATTCACACCATTACCATGAGTTCTACCAATGCACACACACACACACACACACACACACACACACACACACACACACTCGTGCACATACACACACAACACGTACAAAGCACATACATACATACATACAAATGTATAAAAGATGGAGTAAATGGAATTTAGAGGCAGCTTATAGCTGATGCCTCTGTACCTTAGCAACAAGTGGAAAATTGGTGTCATTGAACAGGTTCATGTTTGGCATGCCAGCCCTGCTGTAGGGTCATGGCATGAGTGTGTGTGTGTGTACGTGTGTATGTGTGTGTATGTGCGTGTGGGTGTGTGTATGTGTGTGTGTGTGTTTGTGTATTAAGTGCACATGGCAACACCAGACATATGTAACCAGATGTTTAAAAAAATAGGTTCAAGTTCTGTTCATCATCTCTCGATTGAACTCCCTAACAGCGGGGCTACCCAGGCCACAAAAGTCCGAACTTGTACTTTTAGTGTTTGTTTATGTAGATGTATAATACTTGGTTTAATGTTTAGGTGAATGGCAAGGTGCTTTATCTGTGAGGTGTCTCTGTGTATACCCTGTCACTGCATGCATGTACACTGTGTTGAGGTGTCTCTGTGTATACCCTGTCACTATGTGCACAGAGACACCTGAACACAGTGTACATAGTGACAGGGTATACACAGAGACACCTCAACACAGTGTACATAGTGACAAGGTGTACACAGAGACACCTTAACACAGTGTACATGCATGTAGTGACAGGGTATACACCTCAACACAGTGTACGTAGTGACAGGGTATACACAGAGACACCTCAACACAGTGTACATAGTGACAGGGTATACACAGAGACACCTCAACACAGATAAAGCACCTTGCTATTCACCTAAACATTAAACCAAGTATTATACATCTACATAAACAAACACTAAAAGTACAAGTTCGGACTTTTGTGGCCTGGGTAGCCCCGCTGTTAGGGAGTTCAATCGAGAGATGATGAACAGAACTTGAACCTATTTTTTAAACATCTGGTTACATATGTCTGGTGTTGCCATGTGCACTTAATACACAAACACACACACACACACACACACACACACATACACACACACGCACATACACACACATACACACATACACACACACACACATACACACACACACACACACACACACACACACACACACACACACACACACTCATGCCATGACCCTACAGCAGGGCTGGCATGCCAAACATGAACCTGTTCAATGACACCAATTTTCCACTTGTTGCTAAGGTACAGAGGCATCAGCTATAAGCTGCCTCTAAATTCCATTTACTCCATCTTTTATACATTTGTATGTATGTGTATATGTGCTTTGTACGTGTTGTGTGTGTATGTGCATGAGTGTGTGTGTGTGTGTGTGTGTGTGTGTGTGTGTGTGTGTGTGTGTGTGTGTGTGTGTGCATTGGTAGAACTCATGGTAATGGTGTGAATACTATTATTACTCAATCCAATACAAACTTTACAGAGGCCCAGTCCAGCCACTATCAGTAGTGATAGGTTGGCAATGATATTCACTGCCAGACATGCAAGGCTTCCAACCCATACATGTCATGTAAGCCCTTTTCCAGAGTTCATGTATCAATCACACACACACCACACACACACACACACACACACACACACACACACACACACACACACACACACACACACACACACACACACACACACACACACATGTACACACACAAGCACATACACAATCAATCTCTAAATGACATCTGGAAATTCCATTAGCTACGTGTAAGGAGGTGAAGCAGATCAAGGCCAGTCTATAGGTGATGCCTATGTCCATAGAACTCAGCAACAAGTGGAAACACTCACACCAGATCATAATAATTGGTGTCATACAACAGGCATATTTTTGATCTTTGTGGCCTGGGCAGCCATGCTGTGTATAGTGTTATGGGTTTGGATAGGTGGTGGACAGGTCTAGAGCCATGAGCCTTACCAAAGGTTCTAGCAATACACTGAGGTGAGCTTAAGTGATGGAAATCACTGAGCCTAATGTGGTTAGCAGGCTTATCATGATGGTGGGGGTAGTCAACCCCTATGGCATGAGATGAGTCCACACAGACATGGATTGGTCAAGATGAAGGGCAATTAATGGAATCACAGAAAGCCAGCTCAGAAACTATCTCTCCATAGCATCGGAGATTCTTCTTAGCCTGGATACATGTCTTGTATATTGAAAACCTCAACGGCTATGGGTGATGGTGCATGGTTGTGCATCTATCTAGCTGCTGGTGCTACTCAACCTGACAAGTTAGTACTTAGTATCATGGGACATGAGCATCTAGTGGAGGTCATGGGTACATCAGTGGAAGCCAAACAGGAGCAGAAGAAGAAAAAAAAATCAAAATTGCATATGAGGTAAATTAAGGACCAACAGGCTCTAATGGTGGAGGTACAAGTGTGGGTTGTACCAAGCAGAATGGAGAGTGGGTGGTTTGCACTTGTGTATGTGTGTGTGTTTGTTTGTTTGTGTGAGTGGGTGTGTTTGTGCATGCATGCCTGTGTGCATAAGTGTGCATTCTTGTAGTGCAGGCTCACATCTAGTAAGTGCGCTCATAGCAACAAGAGACAACAGGGAAATTAGATAATAATTTTACAAAGCAGAGGCCAGTTCTGTGTATATGTGTGTGTGTGTGTGCATGTGTGTGTGTGTGATGAATGACTGCCAAAGCCATTTTAATGTGTACATATGCACACGTTTGTGATTGAAGCATGACTCCTGTGTGTGTGTACGTGAACGTGCGTGCATGTGCATGTGGGTTTGTGTGCATGCGTGTGTGTGCATGTGCATGCATATGTTTAAAAGTGCAAAAGGCAACAAGAAGACCTGTTGGTAATTACCAGAGCAAGTAAACACAAATTTACACAAACAATAAACATGTGACTGCAGTTGCAAGTGTATGCTAGTGCTTGTGTGTGGTGTGTATGTGCGTGCATGCATAAACGTGCACATTGATACACAAGACAATTTAGAGCTCCAATAGAGAAACATGTGATGAATAGGATGACAGCTAAAAACAATGTTTGTATGTGGGTCGATAATTAGGAAATAAAATAGCAAAGCAATAATGTTGATGCGTGAATGACTGACTGCCCATGGTGTGTGTGTGTACATGTGTGTGTGTGTGTGAGTGTGCATGTGTGTGTATAAGTGCACATTGCAACACTAAATTCCCAGCTAAATATAAATTCTAGCCTGGAGTATCTTCTGGGAAAACCTCACTATCATTCTACCCTGAGCCTAAATGTCTGGGAAACTAATTCCCTCATACCCCATCTAACACACTGTCCCC
>OY811977.1:6693752-6773125 GCA_963681505.1 Eunapius fragilis | reverse complement strand
GACGGTATAAACAGATTTGCATGTCCAAACTTAGGCAACCATTTTGCAACTCCACCCTGTTTAGGTAACTTGCTCCACTGTTACGAGCACTAACCAATGTTGCTACACTCCCGTCACCAAATGCCGCACAGTCCATAGAAATTGCACTTCTTCGTGGGAAGGACCTTCATCAGAAGCACCATCAACCCTTATGCATTCTATACACTTCCGTGTATTGGTCAGTGGGTTTTAAAATGCCTGTGTGGTAGGTTCCAAATGTTCTAAAATTTTAAAATCAGCTGCATGCTGGGTTGGATTTTTATAGAACACAGCTGCAGCTTTTACCACTCCCACACAAATTTCCTTTGTCATCTTGGTACCCATAAAATTGTATAATGTTGTCTGAATTGTAGATGGATACGTGTTAGCATAATCTGTATATGTTTTTAATGTTTTACGTTCACTCAAAGCAGGTGTCCGATGCAGCCTGTGGGTTGCCATAGTATCAATTCGAAATCCAGCAGCATCTTCTCTGTTGATTTTGACAATATTGCTGCCATCTGTGTACTGAAGTAAGTTAAGGCCTCTATACAGTGCAGAACTCCAATGAGCATCGGGGTTATATTTTAATAGGAAACCTTTCTTAGCTCTACGTGATGTAACCTTTGCCAGACCTTTGTAATGTTTTGATGATAGCCTCTGCTTGTTTCTAGCAAAGCATACATGTAATTGTACAACTGTGCCATAACCAAATTTTCTTTTGTACACCTGTTCTAGATGTTGCTGAATTCTTTTATATGTAACCTTTTCTTTGACTTTCGCATTCCCATCAAATGTAAGCACTCCAGTCGGTCTCCAAGCATCAGCACCAAAATTTCTTTCCTCTACAAATTCCTGTATAACTTTTCCTATATTTTCACAGTCAGAAATGATTTTACTTACTTTTTGACTCCTTTTACACTGAAAATTACGCTCTGCTCCTTATTTCGTAAGTACCTGGCATGACATTGTATGGGTGAATGGTACCTTAAATACAGAGCCTTCACTCTAGGGTCATTTATATCTGTAAGTCCTATATACTGTTCATCATTGTCTTCTTCTGAATCAGAAACCACCTGACCACTAAACGCCAATGCTTCTCGCTCACAAATGGGTTTACAGAACTCCTCGTCATATACAAATGCCTGATACGATTGTTGAAGCAATGCCTTTTCCCTTTGATTTAAATCATCAGACTGAAAAAAATTATCATAGTACATATGTAACTTTGACGATTCAATGTGACAACGAAATGAGTCAACAAACTCAAACCAATTAAATAGTATGTCTTTTAGTTTGTGAAGTAAATTGACATGGTTCTGTACTAGCTCATCACTTGCATTGTCACCATCACCTGAATGTGAGACACCACCAGGTTGACATAAGACACCACCTCCTTGGTACAAGGTACCACCTTGATTTGAGACAACATTTCGACGCATCTTACCATCACTTGTGTCACCACCATCACTTGAATCACCACCACCTTGATGTGAAACACCATTGCTCCTTGATATGATTGATGTGAGACTCCATCTACACCGCCATCTCTTATCTCGCTACCACCACTGGAATGTGAGACACCACCAGGTTGACATGAGACACCACCTCCTTGGTACAAGGTACCACCTTCACTTGAATCACCACCACCTTGATGTGAAACACCACCAGTTTGATATGAGACGCCATCTCCTTGACTTGATTGATGTGAGACTCCATCTTGATGTGACACCACCATCACTTATGTCACTACCATCACTTGAATGTGAGACACCACCAGCTTGACATGAGATACCACCTCCTTGGTACACGGTACCACCATTTTGATGCATCATACCATCACTTGTGTCACCACCATCACTTAAATCACCACCACCTTGATGTGAAACACCATCCGCTCCTCGACATGATTGATGTGAGACTCTGTCTACACCACCATCTCTTATCTCACCACCACCACTGGAATGTGAGACACCACCAGGTTGACATGAGACACTACCTCCTTGGTACAAGGTACCACCTTCATATGAATTGTATACTGCTGCTTCGCAGTCTCCTCATGTTCAAACCCCCACTTAATAGAAGGAACTCAAGTCTTTCTCAGCAAGTAGAGGCTCTAACTATATTTTATGGATTCCCATTACTTTTGAAGACAAGAATTCAATGGAATGAAGATGTAGTAATCCACCCTCTACGTTGCTCATGCCACTTCTGCATTCTCTTTGTTTGCATGTCTGCAACTCAATAATTTTGCATTTACTCTCAGATTTTATTATGCCTTGAAATACTTCTCTAGCCTTTTAAAGTAACTGCTCACAATTTAAGCGTTTATACTTTTCATCATACAGCCTGTTAATGGCAAAGGAAGACAAGATAGTGGAATGGTGTATTGATCATACCTAGTTGCTGTAGCAGTGGCAATAGCAGGGGACATTGTCTCAGCTCTAGAGGTACATTCAACTGTTACTGAAAGGAGGGATACAATTGTAAATAGACTTGAATGTGGAGCAACTAAATGAATTGTACTTCATAAGATATCTGTCTTTATAAGAGGGTTTTCACGAGGACCAGTCCAAATTCACTACTCTTCTTTGATGGTAGTGCATTACCATTGGTAACATCTTTTGATGAATTTTCCCCCACATCTGTATGAACAGGTTGTGCAAACTGAATTTCCATCACTTCAGAAGGATCTACCTGCAGGAGGAACCATATATGTATTAATTGCACGAAACTAATCTTATATACATTTTGCTGCTAATATTGTCCACAAATGACTTATTGCACTCGCAAGGAAGTGAGGTACATGATGGTTTATTATACCCCAATTTGCATACAGCTTCAATTTTAAACAGTAAAGCAGCAACATGGCTGCACTCTTCACCTAATCTGCACAAAATTAAATGCATTGTGAAGGAAATAGCACATGAGTTGTGGCAACTACATCCAATGTACAATAACTTACCTCGCCATGCATTTACAATGTGTTGTTATAGCAGAGACATTTTGTTTGGACAAAATATAACCCATGCATCGTAGCCATGGGTCAGGTGCCTTCGGACTAGGGTTTACCTTTACCTTATTACACGTGTATCGATGAAGTTCCTAAGACAAAACTGTTTGAATGAAGCCATTGTAAAAATAGTTGTATGCTTCAAGTGACTTGTAAGCTTTCAAAGTTTCTTGTGTGTATGTTCCCTTCGTATCAATGAGATAAGTTTAAATGTCGCCAAACTGTAAATCTGGCCAGGCGGTAACATCATTAACCCATTCCTTCTCATCAATGACGTAAGGGTCGGGAAAAACTTCACCATCGATCTGCAGCTCCAAAAGGTACCGTCATCGCGCTAAATGATCAAGAGAGCTCAAGTAAGACGACTCCATTGTTAGCTTGTGCCTACACATGGTCTGGGTACGAGAAAATTTGTCCGGGCACGAGGAATCATGTCATATGATACGCCCACACTGGAAAAGGGTCTATAGCAGCATGAAAGTGCATGGTGTCTAGTTTAAACCACAGAGATAACTTAATCTGAATGCTACCTTCTTTTTTCACTTCTGCACACACAGATATATCAAACGTGCACCCCATTGTAGCTACACACACTCACATACACATCCAACCACAGATCAGAGCAATTGCTGTCATTTAATTCTGTCAGAATGTTCCCTCAAGCTTAGCTTGCGATTGATGTAATTCCCATTGTGCTTGGCACAGTTCATTGTTTGCCCCAAAAGGGGCAGTCAGGTGTGCTGACACCCTATCCTGAGCATGACTGGAACCAGGTTGACCATTTGGTTAGCCCACATCTTGACGCTGGTCAAGGTAAGATGGCTAGGTCAGGGTAGAAGCCCAATGAGTGCTGCCTGCCATTGATGCATTGACAATAACACCTGTAGCAATTCATGTGCAAGTACAGCCAATGCACAGGGGGTAAGCAATGCAGCTGGAATTTAGCTGTAAATTGAGTTATTGTAGCCCAATCCTACCATCCTTTATATATACATATGGAACCTGGTACCATATCAGGTGTCAATATATTAGAGACAGTGTGATAGACTGGGTTTGACTGAAAGTGAGGGAATTAGTTAAATGGAGGTTCCCAGACTTTTAGGCTCAGTGATATATGCAAGGGAGGCCTTCCCAAGGGAATTTTCCATGCTTTAGGCGGGAATTAGCTGCATATGGCGCATTGCTATTGTTCCCATTCACCAAAACATTAAGCCAAGTTTAGTACATTAACTTAAACAAACACTAAAAGTACACGTTCAGACCTTTGTGACCTGCACTGTAAGGGCGTTAAATTGAGAGATGATGAACAGGTCTAGAACAAAAAATTAAAGCACCTAGTGACAAACGTCTGGTGTTGCCATGTGCACCTCATACACACCCACTCCCACATAAATGTCATGAGCAGTCAGTAATTCAGACATCAATGTCAGTGCTTTGCTGTTGTAATTTTATTTCCTATTTGTCCACTCACATACAAATATAAAACTGCCTTTGGCAGTCGTCCTATTCATCATGTTTCTCTGTTGTATTTAAACTTGTATTTCTATTGGAGCCTTTGCTTTTTCTAAATCATCTTGTGTTCAATTTGCACTTTTATGCATGCATGCACACACATACACACACCATGTCAGTGTGTTGTGTGTGCATGTGTATTATCACTGGTGTGAGTGTGTATGTGAGTGTTTGGGTGTGTGCATGTGCATGCATATGGTCAATTGGTTTCATTAAAAGTACATGTTTGGATCTTTGTGGCCTGGGCAATATATATATATATATATATATATATATATATATATGGGACAGTTCACGCGAAAATTGCCTATCGCGTATATATATATAAAGTTATAAAAATGACTCATTTTGAAATCGCTGCATCTCCCGAACCGTAGACGCTATTGACTTCCTATTTTCAACACTTCATACTACATCATTTCCCTCTGGTAAAATCGATTATGGGCTCTTGCATTAGCTTCGTGCCAGTGTTACAACGTCCGATACCCCTTGGGGTTCAAACCCGCCATATCTTTCGGCAGGAAAATTCAATTCACTCCTAGTTTGGTTTGTACGTAGAGGGATCCTGTACCTATTGATTTGTTCTGTTCGTTAATTTTTTCTTTATCCGTTGCGGGGATACAACTGTGCAAAGTAATTGCATATTTCCCGGTCGTTTCGCGCCATTTATCTATCGAGGACATGAATATGCAATTACTTCCTGTTCAATAACTATGCCTCCGCCCATCTATACAATATACAACAAGTACGCGGCGTTTTCGCTTCTTGCAAACGTCTGGTTCTGTTCCCCTTCTTGGCTTCTTCAACATAGTGAGCAGAAGCTAAAGATTCGTAATACGTGGGTTCAGCTGCCATCAGCCTGCGCAACACGGTACGTACTCTGTAGCGCATGCACGTAGAAATCGAGCGTGTTGGCTCGGTCAAACTGCTTCATTTATGCGTGCACAACGCTGCAGAGCATGAAAGTGCACGGTGCCTAGGGCTAGCTTAATCTGAAACGCACCCTTCCTTTTTGACTTCTGCACACGCACAGATATATATATGAAACATGCACCCCCTTGTAGCTACATGTATTTACCAACATGTAGTACTCTCATTGGCCTACTAAAACCTCTTTTATCTTCATTGGTGAACCAATTATATTTGGTTCTACAAAATAATATCCATACAAAATAAAATCCATAAGTCACACACACACACACACACACACACACACATGCACACACTCACATTCATACACAACCTCAGATCACAGCAATTGGTGTCATTTAATTCTGTCAGAATGCTCCCTCTTGCTTAGTTTCCAATTGGTGGTGTGCTTGGCATAGTTGATTGTTTGCCCAAAAGGGGTCAGGCGACAGTGGGTGTGCTGTCCCCCTACCCTGAGTGTGACTGGAACCAAAGTTACCATTTGGTCAGCCCACACCTTGACACTGGTCAAGGTAAGGTGGTTAGGCCAGGGTAGATACCAAAAGGGTGCTACCTGCCATTGATGTATAAACAATAACACCTGTAGCAATACATTTATAAGTACAGCCATGGTAAGCAACGCAGCTGGCATTTAGCTGGAGTGATTGCAGCCCACCCCTACCATCCTTTGTATATACATGTGTGACCTGCAACCATACCAGGTGTCAATATTTTGGGGACAGTGTGTTAATGGGGTATGAGGGAATCAGTTAAATGAGGCAAGGCTTTCCCAGACATTTAGGCTCAGGGTAGAATGAAAGTGAGGTTTTCAATATACAAGACATGTATCCAGGCTAAGAAGAATCTCCGATGCTATGGAGAGATAGTTTCTGAGCTGGCTTTCTGTGATTCCATTAATTGCCCTTCATCTTGACCAATCCATGTCTGTGTGGACTCATCTCATGCCATAGGGGTTGACTACCCCCACAGGGGCGGATGCAGGGCTTTGGGGCGGGGGGGGGGGGTGTGAAGTGATTTTAATAACGCGGTTTTACCCCCCCCCCCCCCCCCCCCCCAAAGAAGTCGTGAATTTAATAGCACGGTTTTGCGGGATACCCTACTCCACCCCCCACCCCCCCCTCCCCTCCCCTATCGTTACACGTATAGCACACGTAAGAAGCGGTGAATTTTTAATAACATAGGTTTTGCGGGAGGGGGGGGGGGGGGGGGTATACCCTACATACCCCCCCCCCCCCCCCCCCCCCCCCCCCTAAATCCGCCCCTGCCCCACCATTATGATAAGCCTGCTAACCACATTAGGCTCAGTGATTTCCATCACTTAAGCTCACCTCAGTATATTGCTAGAACCTTTGGTAAGGCTCATGGCTCTAGGCCTGTCCACCACCTATCCAAATCCATAACACTATACACAGCATGGCTGCCCAGGCCACAAAGATCAAGAATATGCCTGTTGTATGACACCAATTATTATGATCTGGTGTGAGTGTTTCCACTTGTTGCTGAGTTCTATGGACAGAGGCATCAGCTATAGACTGGCCTTGATCTGCTTCACCTCCTTACACGTAGCTAATGGAATTTCCAGATGTCATTTAGAGATTGATTGTGTATGTGCTTGTGTGTGTACATGTGTGTGTGTGTGTGTGTGTGTGTGTGTGTGTGTGTGTGTGTGTGTGTGTGTGTGTGTGTGTGTGTGTGTGTGGTGTGTGTGTGATTGATACATGAACTCTGGAAAAGGGCTTACATGACATGTATGGGTTGGAAGCCTTGCATGTCTGGCAGTGAATATCATTGCTAACCTATCACTACTGATAGTGGCTGGACTGGGCCTCTGTAAAGTTTGTATTGGATTGAGTGGTAATAGTATTCACACCATTACCATGAGTTCTACCAATGCACACACACACACACACACACACACACACACACACACACACACACTCGTGCACATACACACACAACACGTACAAAGCACATACATACATACATACAAATGTATAAAAGATGGAGTAAATGGAATTTAGAGGCAGCTTATAGCTGATGCCTCTGTACCTTAGCAACAAGTGGAAAATTGGTGTCATTGAACAGGTTCATGTTTGGCATGCCAGCCCTGCTGTAGGGTCATGGCATGAGTGTGTGTGTGTGTACGTGTGTATGTGTGTGTATGTGCGTGTGGGTGTGTGTATGTGTGTGTGTGTGTTTGTGTATTAAGTGCACATGGCAACACCAGACATATGTAACCAGATGTTTAAAAAAATAGGTTCAAGTTCTGTTCATCATCTCTCGATTGAACTCCCTAACAGCGGGGCTACCCAGGCCACAAAAGTCCGAACTTGTACTTTTAGTGTTTGTTTATGTAGATGTATAATACTTGGTTTAATGTTTAGGTGAATGGCAAGGTGCTTTATCTGTGAGGTGTCTCTGTGTATACCCTGTCACTGCATGCATGTACACTGTGTTGAGGTGTCTCTGTGTATACCCTGTCACTATGTGCACAGAGACACCTGAACACAGTGTACATAGTGACAGGGTATACACAGAGACACCTCAACACAGTGTACATAGTGACAAGGTGTACACAGAGACACCTTAACACAGTGTACATGCATGTAGTGACAGGGTATACACCTCAACACAGTGTACGTAGTGACAGGGTATACACAGAGACACCTCAACACAGTGTACATAGTGACAGGGTATACACAGAGACACCTCAACACAGATAAAGCACCTTGCTATTCACCTAAACATTAAACCAAGTATTATACATCTACATAAACAAACACTAAAAGTACAAGTTCGGACTTTTGTGGCCTGGGTAGCCCCGCTGTTAGGGAGTTCAATCGAGAGATGATGAACAGAACTTGAACCTATTTTTTAAACATCTGGTTACATATGTCTGGTGTTGCCATGTGCACTTAATACACAAACACACACACACACACACACACACACACATACACACACACGCACATACACACACATACACACATACACACACACACACATACACACACACACACACACACACACACACACACACACACACACACACTCATGCCATGACCCTACAGCAGGGCTGGCATGCCAAACATGAACCTGTTCAATGACACCAATTTTCCACTTGTTGCTAAGGTACAGAGGCATCAGCTATAAGCTGCCTCTAAATTCCATTTACTCCATCTTTTATACATTTGTATGTATGTGTATATGTGCTTTGTACGTGTTGTGTGTGTATGTGCATGAGTGTGTGTGTGTGTGTGTGTGTGTGTGTGTGTGTGTGTGTGTGTGTGTGTGTGTGTGTGCATTGGTAGAACTCATGGTAATGGTGTGAATACTATTATTACTCAATCCAATACAAACTTTACAGAGGCCCAGTCCAGCCACTATCAGTAGTGATAGGTTGGCAATGATATTCACTGCCAGACATGCAAGGCTTCCAACCCATACATGTCATGTAAGCCCTTTTCCAGAGTTCATGTATCAATCACACACACACCACACACACACACACACACACACACACACACACACACACACACACACACACACACACACACACACACACACACACACACACATGTACACACACAAGCACATACACAATCAATCTCTAAATGACATCTGGAAATTCCATTAGCTACGTGTAAGGAGGTGAAGCAGATCAAGGCCAGTCTATAGGTGATGCCTATGTCCATAGAACTCAGCAACAAGTGGAAACACTCACACCAGATCATAATAATTGGTGTCATACAACAGGCATATTTTTGATCTTTGTGGCCTGGGCAGCCATGCTGTGTATAGTGTTATGGGTTTGGATAGGTGGTGGACAGGTCTAGAGCCATGAGCCTTACCAAAGGTTCTAGCAATACACTGAGGTGAGCTTAAGTGATGGAAATCACTGAGCCTAATGTGGTTAGCAGGCTTATCATGATGGTGGGGGTAGTCAACCCCTATGGCATGAGATGAGTCCACACAGACATGGATTGGTCAAGATGAAGGGCAATTAATGGAATCACAGAAAGCCAGCTCAGAAACTATCTCTCCATAGCATCGGAGATTCTTCTTAGCCTGGATACATGTCTTGTATATTGAAAACCTCAACGGCTATGGGTGATGGTGCATGGTTGTGCATCTATCTAGCTGCTGGTGCTACTCAACCTGACAAGTTAGTACTTAGTATCATGGGACATGAGCATCTAGTGGAGGTCATGGGTACATCAGTGGAAGCCAAACAGGAGCAGAAGAAGAAAAAAAAATCAAAATTGCATATGAGGTAAATTAAGGACCAACAGGCTCTAATGGTGGAGGTACAAGTGTGGGTTGTACCAAGCAGAATGGAGAGTGGGTGGTTTGCACTTGTGTATGTGTGTGTGTTTGTTTGTTTGTGTGAGTGGGTGTGTTTGTGCATGCATGCCTGTGTGCATAAGTGTGCATTCTTGTAGTGCAGGCTCACATCTAGTAAGTGCGCTCATAGCAACAAGAGACAACAGGGAAATTAGATAATAATTTTACAAAGCAGAGGCCAGTTCTGTGTATATGTGTGTGTGTGTGTGCATGTGTGTGTGTGTGATGAATGACTGCCAAAGCCATTTTAATGTGTACATATGCACACGTTTGTGATTGAAGCATGACTCCTGTGTGTGTGTACGTGAACGTGCGTGCATGTGCATGTGGGTTTGTGTGCATGCGTGTGTGTGCATGTGCATGCATATGTTTAAAAGTGCAAAAGGCAACAAGAAGACCTGTTGGTAATTACCAGAGCAAGTAAACACAAATTTACACAAACAATAAACATGTGACTGCAGTTGCAAGTGTATGCTAGTGCTTGTGTGTGGTGTGTATGTGCGTGCATGCATAAACGTGCACATTGATACACAAGACAATTTAGAGCTCCAATAGAGAAACATGTGATGAATAGGATGACAGCTAAAAACAATGTTTGTATGTGGGTCGATAATTAGGAAATAAAATAGCAAAGCAATAATGTTGATGCGTGAATGACTGACTGCCCATGGTGTGTGTGTGTACATGTGTGTGTGTGTGTGAGTGTGCATGTGTGTGTATAAGTGCACATTGCAACACTAAATTCCCAGCTAAATATAAATTCTAGCCTGGAGTATCTTCTGGGAAAACCTCACTATCATTCTACCCTGAGCCTAAATGTCTGGGAAACTAATTCCCTCATACCCCATCTAACACACTGTCCCCAAAATATTGACACCTGGTATGGTTGCAGGTCACACATGTATATACAAAGGATGGTAGGGGTGGGCTGCAATCACTCCAGCTAAATGCCAGCTGCGTTGCTTACCATGGCTGTACTTATAAATGTATTGCTACAGGTGTTATTGTTTATACATCAATGGCAGGTAGCACCCTTTTGGTATCTACCTTGGCCTGACCACCTTACCATGACCAGTGTCAAGGTGGGGGCTGACCAAATGGTAACCTTGTTTCCAGTCACACTCAGGTTAGGTGGGACAGCACACCCACTGTCGCCTGACCCCTTTTGGGCAAACAATCAACTATGCCAAGCACACCACCAATTGGAAACTAAGCAAGAGGGAGCATTCTGACAGAATTAAATGACACCAATTGCTGTGATCTGAGGTTGTGTATGAATGTGAGTGTGTGCATGTGTATGTGTGTGTGTGTGTGTGTGTGTGACTTATGGATTTTATTTTGTATGGATATTATTTTGTAGAACCAAATATAATTGGTTCACCAATGAAGATAAAAGAGGTTTTAGTAGGCCAATGAGAGTACTACATGTTGGTAAATACATGTAGCTACAAGGGGGTGCATGTTTCATATATATATCTGTGCGTGTGCAGAAGTCAAAAAGGAAGGGTGCGTTTCAGATTAAGCTAGCCCTAGGCACCGTGCACTTTCATGCTCTGCAGCGTTGTGCACGCATAAATGAAGCAGTTTGACCGAGCCAACACGCTCGATTTCTACGTGCATGCGCTACAGAGTACGTACCGTGTTGCGCAGGCTGATGGCAGCTGAACCCACGTATTACGAATCTTTAGCTTCTGCTCACTATGTTGAAGAAGCCAAGAAGGGGAACAGAACCAGACGTTTGCAAGAAGCGAAAACGCCGCGTACTTGTTGTATATTGTATAGATGGGCGGAGGCATAGTTATTGAACAGGAAGTAATTGCATATTCATGTCCTCGATAGATAAATGGCGCGAAACGACCGGGAAATATGCAATTACTTTGCACAGTTGTATCCCCGCAACGGATAAAGAAAAAATTAACGAACAGAACAAATCAATAGGTACAGGATCCCTCTACGTACAAACCAAACTAGGAGTGAATTGAATTTTCCTGCCGAAAGATATGGCGGGTTTGAACCCCAAGGGGTATCGGACGTTGTAACACTGGCACGAAGCTAATGCAAGAGCCCATAATCGATTTTACCAGAGGGAAATGATGTAGTATGAAGTGTTGAAAATAGGAAGTCAATAGCGTCTACGGTTCGGGAGATGCAGCGATTTCAAAATGAGTCATTTTTATAACTTTATATATATATACGCGATAGGCAATTTTCGCGTGAACTGTCCCATATATATATATATATATATATATATATATATGGGACAGTTCACGCGAAAATTGCCTATCGCGTTTATATTTATAAAGTTATAAAAATGATTCACTTTGAAATCGCTACATCTCCCGAGCGCTAAGCGCTACTGACTTCCTATTTTCAACACTTCATTTTACATCATTTCTCTCTGGTAAAATCGATTTTGAGTTCTTGAATTAGCTTTGTGCAAATGTTGCATCGTCCGATACCCCTAGGGGTTCAAACCCGCCATATCTTTCGTCAGGAAAGTTCAATTCACTCCTAATTTGGTTTTTACGTAGAGGGATCATGTATTTATTGGTTTGTCCTGTTCGTTAATTTTTGCTTTGTCCGTTACGGAGATACAACTGTGCAAAGTAAGTACATCTTTCCCGCTCGATTCGCGCCATTTGCATGGCCGTAGACATAATAATTTCATAATAACCTATGCATCCTGGCTATATCACGTGATTTCCGGCATTAATCCCACAGAAACGTCACGTAACTGTATTAGTTCCTGTACGTGGAGCAGTTAAATTTCGTTATTTGTTGACTATCACGATTTTTTCATGTAGGTGAAGCAACATGGCGACGCGTAGCACGAGTGAAGACGAGCCCGATAAGTTTAATTACGCTTACGAGTCTGAAAGGTTCGACGACGTTGATACCGGTATTGAACATCAATTCGACGACACCGACGAGGATGCCGTGAGCGGTGACCCATACAATGATAATGGCAAGGATTGGGATCTCCACGGTGATGATGATTTGAATTTCGAAGGTGGTGATAATGACAACGAGTGTAGGGATGGTGGTGAAACTGAAGATGGTGGCAGTGGTAACAGTGATGAGAGCGGTGCGGATGATGGTGATGACAGTGATTCTGATGATGATTCTGATGATGATGGTGTGCCTGCTAAAAGAGTACGTGGGCAATGTCCCAGTCAGTTGCTGAATGTCTACCTCACTAGAGGAGGGTGCTGTAAAGACAGCTGCTTGATGAAATATGGTGATATACCCAGAATACGAGCACTCACATTATCAAGATTGGACAAGAAAACCAGAAAGGCAGTTGTTTTTGGAATGCTTGCTGTGATTCGGAAAAAATGTGATTCTCGAAGTTCATTCCAGTATCGACTTGACTGGTCCAGTCCTGTCTGCAGAGATGCTTTTTGTGCCGTCATTGGCACACCTTACCGAACATTGCAATGCTGGAAGAAGCAGTTGTGCTCTGACTCAGATGTTGCACCCCATGCCCATGGCAACAGTGGTAGGTCACCTCACAATGCCCTGTCTCGTTTGGACAAGAGTAGGGTGGTCACTTTCATTAGAAACTATGCAACCATAAATGCACTCCCTGATCCTGGACGGTTGCATGGCACAATCAGAGACTTTGTTCTGGAGAGCGGTAAAACAATGAAGTCGGTGTATGCCGAGTATTGCAAGGCTATGGAGGCTCTATCGGGGAGCATACCAGCACTGCAGCAGCCATGCCCTTACCGATTGACCAGTCGACTAAAATGGCAGTATTCTTTGCTTAATGTTCCTCCAGTTTCTCCAACATGCCCTGCTGTACGAGCTGTGAAATATGTGTCATTTATAGGACTCTGGCGCAGGTACTGCTCAAATGTAAAGATACAAGCAGCACGTAGTGACCTGTGTGACAAGTGCGATCAGTGGTTGGTCTCATTGAGGCACAGCCTGTCCGATGAGCAGCGCAAAATGATCAACGACAGATACAACCAACACAACATTAAGGCCAAGGCATTCCGCAACAGCTACAATGCAAATATTGAGGAGGCTGAAAGGGGATGGAGGGGAATGAGAAATACAGATCGTGAACAGATTCTACATAGGCTGGAATCGAGGGCCCAGCTGTCCCCCTTCATCTCACATGCCTACCTGGACATACAGATGCAGTACTCTTTTGACTATTGCCAACAGGTGTCTCTACCCTATAGTTCACAGCAGAGAGGAACCTTTTATTTCAGGACACCTCGCAAAGTCCAGGTGTTCGGTGTATGTTGTGAGCCATTGTCCCGCCAAGTGTTCTTTCTCATAGACGAGGCCCAGCAAGCAGGCAAGGGTGCTGCGGTGGTGGTCAGTCTGGTGCATGCTTTCTTCCATTTGCATGGACTGGGAGAGAAGCGTGTGACACTTCAGGCAGACAACTGTGTGGGCCAGAACAAGAACACCACCATGATGTGGTACCTAGCCTGGAGAGTGATTACAGGACAGCATGATAGAATCCAGCTTAATTTCATGCTGCCTGGGCACACTAAGTTCCGACCTGATTCCTACTTTGGCCTGTTCAAGAAGCACTACCGTAGACAGGACCGTATAGATGACATGGAAGACCTTGCTGACTGTGTCCATCAGTGTGGCCAGAACGTCACATGTGTACCACAGTTATACCAGGACTGGAAGTACTATGATTGGAATGCCTACTTGGGCCAGTGGTTTGGACCGCTTGTTGGAATTGGGCGCTGTTATGCATTTGAATTTGACAGAGAACATCCTGGTGTGATGATAATGAAGACCATGCCATCAGACACAAATCCCATCCAGGTGACCATGCTGAGGGCTGGAGTAACTTTACAGGTTATACGAGATGCTTATCAGAGCCAAAAGATGCCACCTACAATAGAACCAAATGGATTGTCACTTCAACGGTCGCTATACCTCTATGAAAAGGTTAGGGAATATGTTCTTGACCCACGGAAGAGGGACAGTGTGTGCCCAAAGCCTCTACAGGGCAGCACTTCAGGGGCCAACTCTTTGAGCACATCAGGAAATGTTCCCTTGCCACCTAACAATGACCAAGCAGGACCTTCCACAGCTATTACTAACCCGCCTACGGTTGAGGATCACGTGTCTGATGGTGAGTACAGTGAGGTCCAAGAAGATGAAGACATAGCCCATGTGCCTGGCAGAAGAAAACGTAGACCCAGGTCTGAACTGATACTTACACATCAGTGCACAACATGTGGCAGGTGGTATGCCAGCAACCCAGCCTTGTACCAGCACAAAAGGAACAAGCACAATCAGTCACTAGATAAAGGAAGTGGTGGGCAGAGTGGTGCAACAGGGACGGTGGACATTTCCTGTGATGTAGAAGAAAGCCAGGGTCCATCCAAGCGCACACGTAAGAAAAAAGCAGAAATTGATAGAACGTTTCCCTGTTCTGTGTGCGGCAAGAGTTATGGTAGCAAAGGCGCATTGTATAGTCACACAAAGAAGAAGCATGGATCATGACAAGCAATCAGTGGTCCTCTACATGAATCCATGTTTATCACACCTAGGTGAGGTATACTGTGTGTGCCACCATACATGGGTGGTGTGTTGGGTCACCAGTTGCACCTGTGTGTATGTGTGTCTCTACAGGGCACTACAAGGGCCAACACTTGTATACAAGCACACCTGATATATTCCCTTGCCACCAGATGAGGTGTCTGTACACCCTGTCACTATGTACACTGTGTTGAGGTGTCTGCATACCCTGTCACTATGTACACTGTGTTGAGGTGTCTCTGTGTATACCCTGTCACTATGTACACTGTGTTGAGGTGTCTGTATACCCTGTCAATATGTACACTGTGTTGAGGTGTCTCTGTGTATACCCTGTCACTATGTACACTGTGTTGAGGTGTCTGTATACCCTGTCACTATGTACACTGTGTTGAGGTGTCTCTGTGTATACCCTGTCACTATGTACACTGTGTTGAGGTGTCTCTGTGTATACCCTGTCACTATGTACACTGTGTTGAGGTGTCTCTGTGTATACCCTGTCACTATGTACACTGTGTTGAGGTGTCTCTGTGTATACCCTGTCACTATGTACACTGTGTTGAGGTGTCTCTGTGTATACCCTTTCACTATGTACACTGTGTTGAGGTGTCTCTGTGTATACCCTGTCACTATGTACACTGTGTTGAGGTGTCTCTGTGTATACCCTTTCACTATGTACACTGTGACAGGGTATACACAGAGACACCTCACACTGTGTTGAGGTGTATGCCCTGTCACTACATGCATGTACACTGTGTTGAGGTGTCTCTGTGTATACCCTGTCACTATGTACACTGTGTTGAGGTGTCTCTGTGTATACCCTGTCACTATGTACACTGTGTTGAGGTGTCTCTGTGTATACGCTATCACTATGTACACTGTGTTGAGGTGTCTCTGTGTATACCCTGTCACTATGTACACTGTGTTGAGGTGTCTCTGTGTATACCCTGTCACTATGTACACTGTGTTGAGGTGTCTCTGTGTATACCGAATCACTATGTACACTGTGTTGAGGTGTATACCCTGTCACTATGTACACTGTGTTGAGGTGTCTCTGTGTATACCGTATCACTATGTACACTGTGTTGAGGTGTATACCCTGTCACTATGTACACTGTGTTGAGGTGTCTCTGTGTATACCCTGTCACTATGTACACTGTGTTGAGGTGTCTCTGTGTATACCGTATCACTATGTACACTGTGTTGAGGTGTATACCCTGTCACTATGTACACTGTGTTGAGGTGTATACCCTGTCACTATGTACACTGTGTTGAGGTGTCTCTGTGTATACCCTGTCACTATGTACACTGTGTTGAGGTGTATACCCTGTCACTATGTACACTGTGTTGAGGTGTATACCCTGTCACTATGTACACTGTGTTGAGGTGTATACCCTGTCACTATGTACACTGTGTTGAGGTGTATAACCTGTCACTATGTACACTGTGTTGAGGTATATACCCTGTCACTATGTACACTGTGTTGAGGTGTCTCTGTGTATACCCTGTCACTATGTACACTGTGTTGAGGTGTCTCTGTGTATACCCTGTCACTATGTGCACTGTGTTGAGGTGTATACCCTGTCACTATGTACACTGTGTTGAGGTGTCTCTGTGTATACCCTGTCACTATGTACACTGTGTTGAGGTGTATACCCTGTCACTATGTACACTGTGTTGAGGTGTATACCCTGTCACTATGTACACTGTGTTGAGGTGTATACCCTGTCACTATGTACACTGTGTTGAGGTGTATACCCTGTCACTATGTACACTGTGTTGAGGTGTATACCCTGTCACTATGTACACTGTGTTGAGGTGTATACCCTGTCACTATGTACACTGTGTTGAGGTGTATACCCTGTCACTATGTACACTGTGTTGAAGTGTCTCTGTGTATACCCTGTCACTATGTACACTGTGTTGAGGTGTATACCCTGTCACTATGTACACTGTGTTGAGGTGTATACCCTGTCACTATGTACACTGTGTTGAAGTGTCTCTGTGTATACCCTGTCACTATGTACACTGTGTTGAGGTGTCTCTGTGTATACCCTGTCACTATGTACACTGTGTTGAGGTGTCTCTGTATATACCCTGTCACTATGTACACTGTGTTGAGGTGTCTCTGTGTATACCCTGTCACTATGTACATCGTATGGACGTGTCTCTGTCTTGTACGCCTTCTCAGCTGTATTGTAGTGTCTGTGTGTACATACACTATATTGAGGTGTCTGTATACCCTGTCACCATGTACTTCACCTTGTACCCCTGTCACCGTGTAAATTGTGTTGTGGTGTCTCTGTGTAAATTGTGTTGTGGTGTCTCTGTGTACACCCTGACAGATGTGTTGTAGTGTCTGTGTGTATCTATGCTGTGCTGAAGTGTTTATACATGTACCCTGTACCATGTGCCCAGTTATATGGTGTCACTGGGGACTCGATGAGACTGACTTTTGCTACCAAACTTGTTCTGTTTAGATTGATATTAAATTCTTTGTAAATGAATACTATTATAAAACTTCCATGTGTTAAATCATGAAACCTTAGATAAACAAGCAAAGCTGCCCAGTTGAATGTCATTCTACTGGTTCCTAAACAGTAAATCATCTCGACCATTTCTTTCTTTTGTATTAACTACACATGAGGTGTAGTATTCATACACATTGACTTTCATATCAACCTAAACAATAATTTGGTATATTCACTTGTGCAGACTGATATGCCCCCAAACGATGCGCCTATTGGCATAGGTAGGTTTGGTGTTTACCTATATAGGAATGTTCATCCTTGCGTGCATTTGTAGTTGTTATGTAGTCATATAGAAGTGAACCTTCAACATCGATATCATCTACCTGTTACAGTACTGAACGTCATTTTCACATCAACCAGACATCTAATGTATGTTGTTTTCTGAACTCATGTGACTCTTGCACTTCTGGATGCGCCTACTGCTCCAAAATGGAATCAATGGGATCTTGTTGAGCAGGAATTGACGATGAGTTAGGTACTTGAATCAGTTGACTGCACAGCCGGACTGGTGCACCTGATCATTGTGAGTTAGGTAGCTAATTGTGGTTAGTTAACCTATGATTCAGTTGATTGCACAGCCATTGCAAGTGGCCTGGTGCACCTGATCATTGTGAGTTAGGTAGCTAGTTGTGGTTAGTTAACCTATGATTCAGTTGATTGCACAGCCATTGCAAGTGGCCTGGTGCACCTGATCATTGTGAGTTAGGTAGCTAGTTGTGGTTAGTTAACCTATGATTCAGTTGATTGCACAGCCATTGCAAGTGGCCTGGTGCACCTGATCATTGTGAGTTAGGTAGCTAGTTGTGGTTAGTTAACCTATGATTCAGTTGATTGCACAGCCATTGCAAGTGGCCTGGTGCACCTGATCATTGTGAGTTAGGTAGCTAGTTGTGGTTAGTTAACCTATGATTCAGTTGATTGCACAGCCATTGCAAGTGGCCTGGTGCACCTGATCATTGTGACTTAGGTAGCTAGTTGTCCTATGATTCAGTTGTTTGCACAGCCATTGAAAGTTGACCTGATGCATCTGATGATGGGGTCATTTCAGTATCTATAGATTTGGGTGCATGTATAATGTTATTTAACATGATTTTGTGCATTGCGCTGTATTGATTTGTGAACGTGTATGAACCGTGTGTTGAAACAGTTCTGTTGAGAACTGGGCCACTAAGTTAGTGGCTTTTTTTACATTTACAGAAGTGGGCACCTTTCTCTGTTAAGAAATTCTCAGGACAGCTGAGATGTTTGTCCCGGCTGTCCAGAGGTGACTCCAAAGTACTGCTGTTAATCTTGCCCTCTGCGGTCTAATTTGGAAGTGCTAGTCGCATGATATTAAAGCTTAATAATTGACTTCGCGAACATGAAAATCAATTTAGTGCAAACGTAGAAGTGACCAATGAATTTACTGAATACATGATAAGGGATTACAAAGAATTTCTAAATGAGTCAACACTATATGTTTCCACATGTAGTCAGGGTTATACTTCTGAGGCACCTGGTCCCCCATGTCTTGGAGAAGGAATGTAGGGGGTCTGTTGGGTAGAGGGGGAGGAGATTGGATGAGTAGGGGCGTAGGGGATCAGATGAGTAGGGGCGTAGGGGATCTGTTGGGTAGGGGGGAACTGTTGGGTAGAGGGGTAGGAGATCGGATGTGTAGGGGGGTAGGAGATTGGATGAGTAGGGGGGTAGGGGATCTGTTGGGTAGAAGGGAACGAGATCGGATGAGTGGGGGGGTAGGGGATCTGTTGGGTAGAGGGGTAGGAGATTGGATGAGTAGGGGGGTAGGGGATCTGTTGGGTAGAGGGGTAGGGGATCGGATGAGTGGGGGGGTAGGGGATCTGTTGGGTAGAAGGGTAGGGGATCGGATGAGTAGAGGGGTAGGGGATCTGTTGGGTAGAGGGGTAGGGGATCGGATGAGTGGGGGGGTAGGGGATCTGTTGGGTAGAAGGGTAGAGGATCGGATGAGTAGAGGGGTAGGGGATCTGTTGGGTAGAGGGGTACAGCATCTGATAGTGGATCTGTTGGTCGGAGGAGTAGGTAATTTGATCATGATGGTTAAGAGGGTAGGGTTCTTGCCGGCGGCTTCTACCCCAACAATTATTAGCGCGACCCTGATATATAGTACAAAGGAAAAAATTAGGCACTAGACAAATCATACGTAAGCTTTCTTACACGGTTGCGTCCTCTTCGCGGCGGAGACCGATCGCAAGAACGCTCGGTTGATTGTTGGCGACGAGTTCTCCGCCGGGGCGACGTTGATCTCGATCGGTCTTCTGTTGCAGTGGTAGTGGAACGACGGGGTGATCTCTGCCGGGATCTTGATCTACGCTCTTGATCTGTAGTGGTAGCAGCCGGAAGAGCGCTATCCGCAGCACAGTTACTTGAAGATATAATACCAGCTGCAGCCGGAATGGCAGCCACAATCGCAGAGTCGTCGTTACAAACAGACGTCGACGGTTTCTCGCTATAATATAATCTTAGATTCAACAGTAATAGCTTTTGCCATGCATGCAATGTAAATGTAACTATTTGCATGTATGAAAACTTACATAGTGTTCCCCATGCGTACGTAGCTAGTTAACTGCGCCGTGACAAGTAGTCGACCTAAATGTTCGTAACGACAGTGTATGGTCCAGAAATATATATTACGTAACATTTGTGGAGGAATTTAATTATGAGTGTGCATGCCCGCTAGAGTTTAGAAACATGCGATCGCTTAAGCGTTTAGAGTCAAACACCTACTAAGACGGTATATCAGCTCTTTGCTGGATCGAGAGAATAGCTTAAGAATCACCGCATGTCTGCAGGGCGTGCTTTGCAATTATCTAACATTGACCAGAGTATAACAAGAAACTCTCTAACAGGAACAGACTGGCATGTTAAGATGTGTACAGGTGTTTGTCACGAACACATGACCAATCTATTATTAACAAATTGTGTGGTTGGAAGCCACCCCCCCCCCCAACCCCCCCACACCTCATGCCTTGCACCTCTTCATTACTAAGGTTTCCTCTCAGAAGACTAGCATGGAATTTTATAGCTGCTTTGACATCCAGGCATCTGTAAAGACTCTACATCAGTGAGGGCTTGTCACCTACAGTAGCTATCCCATTACCAGGCTCAACTAAAAAACATGAATACCACGTGTGGGATTATCACATCAGTCCCCTAACTTATAATTGATAAAGGTGCGAAAAATTACACACCCTTCCCAAAAGAAGACAAATCAGAATTTCAGATACAAGTAATAAACATGACACATCTTAATTTATCCATGTCCAATTATACAACTGTACCACACTTCTATACCCACAGCTCCTGAATGGCATCAGTTCTACAGTTTGGAGCATCAGTTGCCAGGCCTATCATCCCAGGTTCCAAGTGCTATGGTTGAAGTCAACTGAATAAGTGGTCATCATGCGCAACATACTCTATGCACTGATACTAGCAAAGCAGTGCATACACAGGATTGCACAATCATGAATATTAACAATAAAGAGAAAATGCAATTCACAATTCACACAACATTAAAGCCAAGGCATTCTGCAAGGGGATGCATGGAGGGGGGTGAGAGGTAAAGATTGTGAACAGATTCTACATAGGCTGGAATCGAGGGCTCAGCTGTCCCCTTTCATCTCACATGCCTACCATGCAGTACTCTTTTGACTATTGCCAACAGGTGTCTTTACCCTAGAGTTCACAGCAGAGAGGAACCTTTTATTTCTGGACACCCATCAAAGTCCAGGTGTTTGGTGTATGTCGTGAGCCATTGTCCCGCCAAGTGTTCTTCCTCATAGACGAGGCCCAGCAAGCAGGCAAGGGTGCTGCAGTGGTGGTCAGTCTGGTGCATGCTTTCTTCCATCTGCATGGACTGGGAAAGAAGCGTGTGACACTTCAGGCTGACAATTGTGTGTTAAGTACCCTATATATGTCACATCCAGGACATACAGTTGTACCATGTATCACTGCATGTAATTACATGTAAAGGTCATGAAAAAAAATCTCATCACCAGTTTAATGATCAGGACAGCAAAGTTTTCCTATAGTGTTACATCAACATGAACAATGCACACATGAAACACACTCATCACACACAGACCACAACACACATAACACACACCACACATGTGCACATACATGTAAAATAAATACCCAAACACACTCTAATCCACACACAAACTTGCTTGCTGTGTAGAGGTGAACATAAAAGTTTAAATGTCCATTTCAAGTTGCTCATGTCCTTCCTACAAGTAGATATATGTGTGGGCTGGGTAAGGTCTACTTTAGTCCATCATGTGTTGGATGTAATCCATGTAATGTATGTACGTAATGTTACACACACACACACAAAATACACACATGAACACAACACACATGCAAATTTTCAGTCTTGACCGTACATGTTTTTACACTGAGCAACACAGACACACATGCACACACATACAGTTCTTGAGTGTAGAGGTGAACTTTTCGATCACATGTCCATTTCACGTTGATCATGCGCGTTCTACACCGCAACACAGTGTACATAGTAACAGGGTGTACACAGAGACACCTCAACAATGTGTACATGCATGTAGTGACAGGGTATACACCTCAACACAGTGTACATAGTGACAGGGTATACACAGAGACACCTCAACACAGTGTACATAGTGACAGGGTATACACCTCAACACAGTGTACATAGTGACAGGGTATACACCTCAACACAGTGTACATAGTGACAGGGTATACACCTCAACACAGTGTACATAGTGACAGGGTGTACACCTCAACACAGTGCACATAGTGACAGGGTATACACAGAGACACCTCAACACAGTGTACATAGTGACAGGGTATACACAGAGACACCTCAACACAGTGTACATAGTGACAGGGTATACACCTCAACACAATGTACATAGTGACAGGGTATACACAGAGACACAATGTACATAGTGACAGGGTATACACAGAGACACCTCAACACAGTGTACATAGTGACAGGGTATACACAGAGACACCTCAACACAGTGTACATAGTGACAGGGTATACACCTCAACACAGTGTACATAGTGACAGGGTATACACAGAGACACCTCAACACAGTGTACATAGTGACAGGGTATACACAGAGACACCTCAACACAGTGTACATAGTGACAGGGTATACACAGAGACACCTCAACACAGTGTACATAGTGACAGGGTATACACAGAGACACCTCAACACAGTGTACATAGTGACAGGGTGTACACCTCAACACAGTGTACATAGTGACAGGGTATACACAGAGACACCTCAACACAGTGTACATAGTGACAGGGTATACACAGAGACACCTCAACACAGTGTACATAGTGACAGGGTATACACAGAGACACCTCAACACAGTGTACATAGTGACAGGGTATACACAGAGACACCTCAACACAGTGTACATAGTGACAGGGTGTACACCTCAACACAGTGTACATAGTGACAGGGTATACACCTCAACACAGTGTACATAGTGACAGGGTATACACAGAGACACCTCAACACAGTGTACATAGTGACAGGGTATACACAGAGACACCTCAACACAGTGTACATAGTGACAGGGTATACACAGAGACACCTCAACACAGTGTACATAGTGACAGGGTATACACCTCAACACAGTGTACATAGTGACAGGGTATACACCTCAACACAGTGTACATAGTGACAGGGTATACACAGAGACACCTCAACACAGTGTACATAGTGACAGGGTATACACAGAGACACCTCAACACAGTGTACATAGTGACAGGGTATACACCTCAACACAGTGTACATAGTGACAGGGTATACACAGAGACACCTCAACACAGTGTACATAGTGACAGGGTATACACAGAGACACCTCAACACAGTGTACATAGTGACAGGGTGTACACCTCAACACAGTGTACATAGTGACAGGGTATACACCTCAACACAGTGTACATAGTGACAGGGTATACACAGAGACACCTCAACACAGTGTACATAGTGACAGGGTATACACAGAGACACCTCAACACAGTGTACATAGTGACAGGGTATACACAGAGACACCTCAACACAGTGTACATAGTGACAGGGTATACACCTCAACACAGTGTACATAGTGACAGGGTATACACCTCAACACAGTGTACATAGTGACAGGGTATACACAGAGACACCTCAACACAGTGTACATAGTGACAGGGTATACACAGAGACACCTCAACACAGTGTACATAGTGACAGGGTATACACAGAGACACCTCAACACAGTGTACATAGTGACAGGGTATACACCTCAACACAGTGTACATAGTGACAGGGTATACACCTCAACACAGTGTACATAGTGACAGGGTATACACAGAGACACCTCAACACAGTGTACATAGTGACAGGGTATACACAGAGACACCTCAACACAGTGTACATAGTGACAGGGTATACACCTCAACACAGTGTACATAGTGACAGGGTATACACAGAGACACCTCAACACAGTGTACATAGTGATAGGGTATACACAGAGACACCTCAACACAGTGTACATAGTGACAGGGTATACAGACACCTCAACACAGTGTACATAGTGACAGGGTGTACACAAAGACACCTCAACACAGTGTACATAGTGACAGGGTATACACAGAGACACCTCAACACAGTGTACATAGTGACAGGGTGTACACAGAGACACTTCAACACAGTGTACATAGTGACAGGGTATACACCTCAACACAGTGTACATAGTGACAGGGTATACACCTCAACACAGTGCACATAGTGACAGGGTATACACAGAGACACCTCAACACAGTGTACATAGTGACAGGGTATACACCTCAACACAGTGTACATAGTGACAGGGTATACACAGAGACACCTCAACACAGTGTACATAGTGACAGGGTGTACACAGAGACACCTCAACACAGTGTACATAGTGACAGGGTATACACAGAGACACCTCAACACAGACAAAGCACCTTGCCATTCACCTAAACATTAAACCAAGTTTTATACATCTACGTAAACAAACACTAAAAGTAGAAGTTTGGACCTTTGTGGCCTGGGTAGCCCCGTTGTTAGGGAGTTAAATCGAGAGATGATGAACAGAACTTGAACCTATTTTTTTAAACATCTGGTTACATATGTCTGGTGTTGCCATGTGCACTTAATACATAAACACACACACACACATACACACACACACGCACATACACACATACACACATACACACACACACTCATGCCATGACCCTACAGCAGGGCTGGCATGCCAAACATGAACCTGTTCAATGACACCAATTTTCCACTTGTAAGGTACAGAGGCATCAGCTATAAGCTGCCTCAGAAATCTAAATTCCATTTATAGTACTCCATCTCTTTTATACATTTGTATGTATGTATGTATGTGCTTTGTACGTGTTGTGTGTGTGTGTGTGTGTGTGTGTGTGTGTGTGCATTGGTAGAACTCATGGGTAATGGTGTGAATACTATTACCACTCAATCCAATCCAAACTTTACAGAGGCCCAGTCCAGCCACTATCAGTAGTGATAGGGTAGCAATGATATTCACTGCCAGACATGCAAGGCTTCCAACCCATACATGTAAGCCCTTTTCCAGAGTACTTATCAATCACACCACACAGGCTCACACACACATACACACATGTACACACACAATACATACAAAACACACATAGGCACACACACACACACACACAAGCACATACACAATCAATGACATCTGGAAATTCCATTAGCTACGTGTAAGGAGGTGAAGCAGATCAAGGCCAGTCTATAGCTGATGCCTCTGTCCATAGAACTCAGCAACAAGTGGAAACACTCACCCTAGATCATAATAATTGGTGTCATACAACAGGCATATTTTCGATCTTTGTGGCCTGGGCAGCCATGCTGTGTATAGTGTTAGGGGTTTGGATAGGTGGTGGACAGGTCTAGAGCCATTAGCCTTACCAAAGGTTCTAGCAATACACTGAGGTGAGCTTAAGTGATGGAAATCGCTGAGCCTAATGTGGTTAGCAGGCTTATCATGATGGTGGGGGTAGTCAACCCCTATGGCATGAGATGAGTCCACACAGACATGGATGGGTCAAGATGAAGGGCAATTAATGGAATCACAGAAAGCCAGCTCAGAAACTATCTCTCCATAGCATCGGAGATTCTTCTTAGCCTGGATACATGTCTTGTATATTGAAAACCTCAACGGCTAAGGGTGATGGTGCATGGTTGTGCACCTACCTAGCTGCTGGCGCTACTCAACCTGACAAGTTAGTACTTAGAATCATGGGACATGAGCATCTAGTGGAGGCCATGGGTACATCAGTGGAAACCAAACAGGAGCAGAAGAAGAAAAAAAAATCAAAATTGCATATGAGGTAATTAAGGACCAACAGGCTCTAATGGTGGAGGTACAAGTGTGAGTGTACCAAGCAGAATGGAGAGTGGGTGGTTTGCACTTGTGTATGTGTGTGTGTTTGTTTGTTTGTGTGAGTGGGTGTGTTTGTGCATGCATGCCTGTGTGCATAAGTGTGCATTCTTGTAGTGCAGGCTCACATCTAATGTGCTCATAGAAACAAGAGACAACAGGGAAATTAGATAATAATTTTACAAAGCAGAGGCCAGTTCTGTGTATGTGTGTGTGTGTGCATGTGTGTGTGTGCATGTGTGTGTGTGTGCATGTGTGTGTGTGATGAATGACTGCCAAAGCCATTTTAATGTGTACATATGCACATGTTTGTGATTGAAGCATGACTCCTGTGTGTGTGTACGTGAATGTGCGTACATGTGCATGTGGGTTTGTGTGCATGTGTGTGTGTGTGTGTGCATGTGCATGCATATGTTTAAAAGTGCAAAAGGCAACAAGAAAACCTGTTGGTAATTACAAGAGCAAGGAAACACAAATTTACACAAACAATAAACATGTGACTGCAGTTGCAAGTGTATGCTAGTGCTTGTGTGTGGTGTGTATGTGTGTGCATGCATAAACGTGCACATTGATACACAAAACAATTTAGACAAAGGTACGGCTCCAATAGAGAAACATGTGATGAATAGGATGACAGCTAAAAACAATGTTTGTATGTAGGTCGACAATTAGGAAATAAAATAGATGTTGATATGTGAATGACTGACTGCCCATGGTGTGTGTGTACATGTGTGTGTGACATGTGTGCGAGTGTGCATGTGTGTGTATAAGTGCACATTGCAACACTAAATTCCCAGCTAAATATAAATTCTAGCCTGGAGTATCTTCTGGGAAAACCTCACTTTCATTCTACCCTGAGCCTAAATGTCTGGGAAAGCTTTGCCTCCATTTAACTCATTCCCTCACTTTCAGTCATACTCCATCTAACACACTGTCCCCAAAATATTGACACCTGGTATGGTTGCAGGTCACACATGTATATACAAAGGATGGTAGAGGTGGGCCGCAATCACTCCAGCTAAATGCCAGCTGCGTTCCTTACCATGGCTGTACTTATAAATGTATTGGTACAGGTGTTTTTGTTTATACATCAATGACAGGTAGCACCCTTTTGGTATCTACCCTGGCCTAACCACCTTACCTTGACCAGTGTCAAGGTGTGGGCTGACCAAATGGTAACCTTGGTTCCAGTCACACTCAGGGTAGGGGGACAGCACACCCACTGTCGCCTGACCCCTTTTGGGCAAACAATCAACTATGCCAAGCACACCACCAATTGGAAACTAAGCATGAGGGAGCATTCTGACAGAATTAAATGACACCAATTCCTCTGATCTGAGGTTGTGTATGGATGTGAGTGAGTGTGTGCATGTGTGTGTGTGTGTGTGTGTGTGTGTGTGTGTGTGACTTATGGATTTTATTTTGTATTTTGTAGAACCAAATATAATTGGTTCACCAATGAAGATAAAAGAGGTTTTAGTAGGCCAATGAGAGTACTACATGTTGGTAAATACATGTAGCTACAAGGGGGTGCATGTTTGATATACATATCTGTGCGTGTGCAGAAGTCAAAAAGGAAGGGTGCGTTTCAGATTAAGCTAGCCCTAGGCACCGTGCACTTTCATGCTCTGCAGCGTTGTGCACGCATAAATGAAGCAGTTTGACCGAGCCAACACGCTCGATTTCTACGTGCATGCGCTACAGAGTACGTACCGTGTTGCGCAGGCTGATGGCAGCTGAATCCACGTATTACGAATCTTTAACTTCTGCTCAAAATGTTGAAGAAGCCAAGAAAGGGAACAGAACCAGACGTTTGCAAGAAGCGAAAACGCCGCGTATATTGTATAGATGGGCGGAGACATAGTTATTGAACAGGAAGTAATTGCATATTCATGTCCTCCATGCACAGTCGTAATAGATAAATGGCGCGAAGCGACCGGGAAATATGCAATTACTTTGCACAGTTGTATCCCCGCAACGGATAAAGAAAAAATTAACGAACAGAACAAATCAATAGGTACAGGATCCCTCTACGTACAAACCAAACTAGGAGTGAATTGAATTTTCCTGCCGAAAGATATGGCGGGTTTGAACCCCAAGGGGTATCGGACGTTGTAACACTGGCACGAAGCTAATGCAAGAGCCCATAATCGATTTTACCAGAGGGAAATGATGTAGTATGAAGTGTTGAAAATAGGAAGTCAATAGCATTTACGGTTCGGGAGATGTAGCGATTTCAAAGTGAGTCATTTTTATAACTTTATAAATATATTCGCGATAGGCAATTTTCGCGTGAACTGTCCCATATATATATATATATATACAAGTAACAGAAACGTTCTCTATCTGATTACCAGCCAAATTGATTATTACGTATAACCGCTTCCGGCCGAATTAATTTCGTTCGTTTTTCAAATTTGACGCTTGTCAGTTAACTATGCGCAGCGGTTCAACGGAAGGAGATTTGTTTGGGCAAGTTGAGTTTTTCTTGTTCAGTGTTTCATTTTCTATCGTATTTTCGTTAGATCGCTGTAATATTTTCGGATTTTGTATTGTGCTACCGTACGGTAGTGTTACGATAGTGCCGTATGAGGCGATGTGATGTCACTAACGTAGTTATGTGTTTGAGCGGCGTATACTTGTAAGACATCCTTTTAGCTTCAGAATTATATATATAGGTACCGCTGCAATGTGTTCCGTACTATAAAACTCATCGTTAGTTCATACATGTATTTTATTCTAATTAGTGCTCGACTGGTACTTTATATTGTTGAGCCTTGTTTCACTCGCGGCACCGATTGGATGCCGTTATTAAGATCTGTTTGGACCACTGGATTGTTGCAACTTCCTAGCTCTCTCAATTCTTGCCTGTCTGACTGTCTCCTCCCCAGGTCACTGAGTACTACTGGCTGGCAGTGCCTTGACTGTCTCCTTCCTAGGTCCCTGTGTGTACTCCCACATCTCCGGGCCAGTGCCCTGACTGTCTCCTCCCCAGAGACCTGTGAGTACTCCCACATCTCCGGGCCAGTACCCTGACTGTCTCCTCCCTAGATCCCTGTCCATACTGCCACATCTCCTGGCCAGTGCCCTGACTGTCTCCTCCCCAGGTCCCTGTGAGTGTTGCCACATCTCCGGGCCAGTACCCTGACTGTCTCCTCCCCAGGTCCCAGTGAGTACTGCCACATCTCCTGGCCAGTGCCCTGACTGTCTCCTCCCCAGGTCCCAGTGAGTACTCCCACATCTCCGGGCCAGTGCCCTCCCCAGGTCCCTGTGAGTACTCCCACATCTCCGGGCCAGTGCCCTGACTGTCTCCTCCCCAGGTCCCAGTGAGTACTGCCACATCTCCTGGCCAGTGCCCTGACTGTCTCCTCCCCAGGTCCCAGTGAGTACTCCCACATCTCCGGGCCAGTGCCCTCCCCAGGTCCCTGTGAGTACTGCCACATCTCCGGGCCAGTGCCCTGACTGTCTCCTCCCCAGGTCCCTGTGAGTACTCCCACATCTCCGGGCCAGTGCCCTGACTGTCTCCTCCCCAGGTCCCAGTGAGTACTGCCACATCTCCTGGCCAGTGCCCTGACTGTCTCCTCCCCAGGTCCCAGTGAGTACTCCCACATCTCCGGGCCAGTGCCCTCCCCAGGTCCCTGTGAGTACTCCCACATCTCCGGGCCAGTGCCCTGACTGTCTCCTCCCCAGGTCCCAGTGAGTACTACCACATCTCCTGGCCAGTGCCCTGACTGTCTCCTCCCCAGGTCCCAGTGAGTACTCCCACATCTCCGGGCCAGTGCCCTCCCCAGGTCCCTGTGAGTACTGCCACATCTCCGGGCCAGTGCCCTGACTGTCTCCTCCCCAGGTCCCTGTGAGTACTCCCACATCTCCGGGCCAGTGCCCTGACTGTCTCCTCCCCAGGTCCCAGTGAGTACTGCCACATCTCCTGGCCAGTGCCCTGACTGTCTCCTCCCCAGGTCCCAGTGAGTACTGCCACATCTCCTGGCCAGTGCCCTGACTGTCTCCTCCCCAGGTCCCTGTGAGTGTTGCCACATCTCCGGGCCAGTACCCTGACTGTCTCCTCCCCAGGTCCCTGTCCATACTGCCACATCTCCTGGCCAGTGCCCTGACTGTCTCCTCCCCAGGTGCCTGTGAGTGCTGCCACATCTCCGGGCCAGTGCCCTGACTGTCTCCTCCCTAGATCCCTGTCCATACTGCCACATCTCCGGGCCAGTGGCCTGACTGTCTCCTCCCCAGGTCCCTGTGAGTACTCCCACATCTCCTGGCCAGTGCCCTGACTGTCTCCTCCCCAGGTCCCTGTGAGTACTCCCACATCTCCTGGCCAGTGCCCTGACTGTCTCCTCCCCAGTCCCTGTCCATACTGCCACATCTCCTGGCCAGTGCCCTGACTGTCTCCTCCCCAGGTCCCTGTGAGTGCTGCCACATCTCCAGGCCAGTGCCCTGACTGTCTCCTCCCCAGGTCCCTGTCCATACTGCCACATCTCCTGGCCAGTGCCCTGACTGTCTCCTCCCCAGGTCCCAGTGAGTACTGCCACATCTCCTGGCCAGTGCCCTGGCTGTCTCCTCCTTAGGTCCCAGTGAGTACTCCCACATCTCCGGGCCAGTGCCCTGACTGTCTCCTCCCCAGGTCCCTGTGAGTACTGCCACATCTCCTGGCCAGTGCCCCGACTGTCTCCTCCCCAGGTGCCTGTGAGTGCTGCCACATCTCCGGGCCAGTACCCTGACTGTCTCCTCCCTAGATCCCTGTCCATACTGCCACATCTCCTGGCCAGTGCCCTGACTGTCTCCTCCCCAGGTCCCAGTGAGTACTGCCACATCTCCTGGCCAGTGCCCTGACTGTCTCCTCCCCAGGTCCCTGTCCATACTGCCACATCTCCTGGCCAGTGCCCTGACTGTCTCCTCCCCAGGTGCCTGTGAGTACTGCCACATCTCCTGGCCAGTGCCCTGACTGTCTCCTTCCCAGGTGCCTGTGAGTGCTGCCACATCTCCGGGCCAGTACCCTGACTGTCTCCTCCCCAGATCCCTGTCCATACTGCCACATCTCCTGGCCAGTGCCCTGACTGTCTCCTCCCCAGGTCCCTGTGAGTGCTGCCACATCTCCAGGCCAGTGCCCTGACTGTCTCCTCCCCAGGTCCCTGTCCATACTGCCACATCTCCTGGCCAGTGCCCTGACTGTCTCCTCCCCAGGTCCCAGTGAGTACTGCCACATCTCCTGGCCAGTGCCCTGGCTGTCTCCTCCTTAGGTCCCAGTGAGTACTCCCACATCTCCGGGCCAGTGCCCTGACTGTCTCCTCCCCAGGTCCCTGTGAGTACTGCCACATCTCCTGGCCAGTGCCCTGACTGTCTCCTCCCCAGGTGCCTGTGAGTGCTGCCACATCTCCGGGCCAGTACCCTGACTGTCTCCTCCCTAGATCCCTGTCCATACTGCCACATCTCCTGGCCAGTGCCCTGACTGTCTCCTCCCCAGGTCCCAGTGAGTACTGCCACATCTCCTGGCCAGTGCCCTGACTGTCTCCTCCCCAGGTCCCTGTCCATACTGCCACATCTCCTGGCCAGTGCCCTGACTGTCTCCTCCCCAGGTGCCTGTGAGTACTGCCACATCTCCTGGCCAGTGCCCTGACTGTCTCCTTCCCAGGTGCCTGTGAGTGCTGCCACATCTCCGGGCCAGTACCCTGACTGTCTCCTCCCCAGATCCCTGTCCATACTGCCACATCTCCTGGCCAGTGCCCTGACTGTCTCCTCCCCCAGGCCAGTGCCCTGACTGTCTCCTCCCCAGGTCCCTGTGAGTACTGCCACATCTCCGGGCCAGTGCCCTTACTGTCTCCTCCCCAGATCCCTGTCCATACTGCCACATCTCCTGGCCAGTGCCCTGACTGTCTCCTCCCCCAGGCCAGTGCCCTGACTGTCTCCTCCCCAGGTCCCTGTGAGTACTGCCACATCTCCTGGTCAGTGCCCTTACTGTCTCCTCCCCAAGTTCCTGTGAGTACTGCCACATCTCCTGGCCACTGCCCTGACTGTCTCCTCCCCAGGTTCCTGTGAGTACTGCCACATCTCCTGGCCAGTGCCCTGACTGTGATGGGGAGGTAACCACAGATGTACGCTTCATTGTGGGATGTTCATGTTATCATACAGCATACAATTTTACACAAATCTATACAATGCATGGTACAACTTCTAATGTGTTTGGTGGTGAACGATGAAGCAATCTGATCCATCCTGTTCTCCTGTATGGCAGAGATGTAGTTTGCAATCTAGGCAATACCAAGTTGTTTCCTTCCTTTTGCCAGACTTCAGGCACCTGTCGCATCGAACAGCCTTTTTCATGTTCTCGGTGTGGTATTTGGTAGGGAAATGTTGGGATGTTCGCTTGGATGGAATTAGGGTAGGAATTCGTCCCGGTCGTTTTCGAGAATTGTACGTTCCAATTAGTTCATTAGAAAGTTTTAGCCTATAATCCTTGACAGTCATTTGTGACATTGATGGTCCATACTCTCTCATTAAAATATACGTGTTAGTGGAGACTAGTTCAAAAAGGAACCAGAAAATGTATTTATAGTATTTTTTACATTTTGTTCGTACTGTGTAATATTGTCTGATCTGATCGTTGTGGTCGACTCCTCTCATGTATTTAGAGTATAATACTATTGCCTCAGGGCAGTTGATGTTTACGAGGGATCCATCTTTCTGTTTTCTGGAAATTGTTTTTACATCATTTGGTTGTGCATTAGTTGATAGCACTGATACCACTCTGTTATCAAGCCATGCAGTGGCAACCAATGGCCCCTTTTGCCTGCAAATCGTATCCCCCCTGTGGGTAAAGTATCTTGTTATTTTTTTGCTTACATATGTTGCATACTTACCTTTTTTTTAGACCCATCTCTCTCTCTCTCCTTTTTCCCTTCAAGTTTTTTAGATCCTCTGGATAACCCTTGCAATTAGCTCTTACTGTTCCACATGCATATATTCCATCCTTATGTAGGGCCAGAAACAAGTGGGGTGATGAGAAATAGTTATCGCAGTAGAGGTGGTGACGTTTTCCTTTCAGATGACTTGAAAGGCATTTGACTACTTTTGCACCTAATCCTTTCTCACCACAGTCTTCCCCAGATTGACCAGTGTACACGTCAAACCTTTGTACGTAACCATTGCAGCTATCAGCAAGACACCAGACCTTAATTCCTCTTTTGACAGGTTTCTTAGGAAGGTACTGCTTCATGGTTGAACGCCCCTGGAATGGAATCATGGCCTCGTCCACAACCACATCCCTGGCTATATTGTAACAGCTGGTGAGTGTTTGCGATATAGAATTTATTACTGGCCGCACTTTTCCCAGCCTATCATAACCAGGTTCCCCTCGTTGCATAAGGCCATCGTTATTGGCAAAGTGGAGATATCTCGTTATTTCCATAAATCGGCGCCTTGAAATTCTGTCGGCAATCGGAGCATAATGAAAATATGGATCTGTTTTCCAATAGTCTGATATCTCTGGTAATCGCACAAGTCCCATTAGGATACAGAATCCTATGTACGCCTTGAATTCCTGTAATGTTATGTGAATCCATGCACTGAACTTTTCAGGTTCCATTACTTCTTGGGCGTACATGTTCGATTGCTTCACTACATCTTCAAGAACAGCATCGGGAAGTAGATGGCCCAGTGTTTCTTCTACTGATGCCCCTACATTGAATGTTGGACCCACATCTTCCAGGAATTCTAGTACAGGTACTGCACTATAATCAGTTGTCCAGTCATCAGCCACACTGTTTCCTGCAGAAGGACTAGCAGCACTGCCAACTCCAGAAGGACCAGCACCATTGTCAACCTCTTCTGCGTCCTCTGCTGTACCCAGGTCATCATCTTCCATATCCATTGTTTCCACAACTACTTCTTCCACCATCAGGTCTTCAAACTCCTCGTCACTGCCGTACGTCATTGGCTCTGCATCATCCTCTATCATCTCCAGCACCTCGTCTAGCGTATAGTGCTCACCAGCCATTCTACGCATATATGTATTCGTGTTATGTAATCTAAAACCACATCTACATCCACACATCAGACTTACCTGCTATCGGATCGAACGAAGAAACACTCAAACGCGTACAAGAAAAGTTTCCACAACAGCGAACGATGAAAAGCGCAATAAGGGAAAGAACACCTGCCAGTTGCTAAGCAATCCCTATTAGCCCGCCATCTCCGTTTTCGACTAGCGCTACCGTATAATCTAATTCGCTAACCTCCCTCGATCTATGCATAAAACAGAAGAGCAACTCTTCCTGTGCACAAGTTATTTTAAACACTGTCAATAATGCACTTATCAATGCCACCCGGTACCCCCCCCCGTACGGGCGATGCCGGGATTAGGAGGGGATTTGACAATATTTGACCGGCGTGACGTGTTTAGGTAGGGGCGGTTTGACATGATAGGGGATTTGACATTATAGCCACGCCTAACTATTGTACATGTACTTGTATTGAAAGATTGCGCAAGGGAAAAGTGTTCTAGTGTGTTTGGGAGACAATAGGAGAATCGTAAAATTTTCAAGTGCGGAGGATGGACTGCCCATTGACAAAGTGATTCAGACAGCATTCTGTGACGTTCTTGGCGGCGAAGTTATTAGTGTATTGATACAGATAGAAGAGCAATGGGGTGAGCGGAAGGTCTTAGTTGATCTCCAGGCGGGTTGAGACCCGCCATACGAAAAGTGGTGGGGGGGGGGGGGGTTGCTGTTAGCTTCAGGCCCGATACAAAAAGCGGGGAAGGGTTAGGGGGCGGCTGCTTAGCAGAAGAGGGGAAGGTACCTTATATGAAAGGGGGGTTTGCAACTTGCAGCCCCCTAACCCCCCCCCCCCCCCATCCGCCTCTGCCAGGGAGAGATATACCCGACAGGAGTACTTTGCAAGTAATACCAGTGCGCAAAGTGAGCGAGTTAAAAAAAAAAAATACTCAACTCTGTAGATTACGTATCACGCGTATGTTTAATGCTGCAGGGAGGCCCTCGGATTCTACAAGACCACAGCCGCGGTGGGTGAGTTCATATTTATACATATTACGGCGTTAAGCATGCATGTACATTTCCATGTACTTGTGGCTGTATTGTCAGCGGCGGATCCAGGGGGGGGGCACTCGGGGCACGTGCCCCCCCCCCCCCCCCCCCCCTTCATTAATAAATTCATAACTTTTCGGGCCGCATTTTATAATATAGCTGCACGATTGCGCTGTCTATTGTTGATATCCGCACGCATGAACTCTACTACTGCACTATATCCCGGGCCCCCCGATACGCGATCATACTCCCCCCCCCCCCCTCCCCCCGCCCTTCGTATCGGGCCAGAAACCAACAGCACCCCCCCCCCCCCCCCCCCCGCTCTTCGTTTTGGGCCAGAATCCGACAGCACCCCCCCCCCCCCCCCGCTCTTCGTTTTGGGCCATAAACCGACAGCACCCCCCCCCCCCCCCCGCTCCTCGTATCGGGCCATAAACCGACAGCACCCCCCCCCCCCCCCCCCCCCCCGCTTTTCGTATCGGGCCAGAAGCCGACCCCACCCCCAGCCACACCCACCATCCGTGCCCCCCCCCCCCCCCAAAACCTGTATCCGCCGCTGATTGTGTGGATCACGAACTCTCGCAGCCCTAATAATATTCATGCAAATTCTACGTCGATATCTCGGCTAGTGATAGGCCTTTTAGTTTACCCATGCCGGAATTATCTACCAAACAAGTGGTAGATATTGGATAATCTATCTAAACACGTGAGACCACATACTGATAAACATCAAAATGTCTTTGTATAAGGGTGCATACATGCTCTAAACTGTTACATGTGTGCTTTTTCTTTTCTTTCCATACAGTGGCTGTTCCATGCAGCAATGGAGGACCTGCATCCCTGCAATACTTGTGGTGTGCTGGAGTATATGATGATATTGAGTCTGACTTTTGGGTAGCATGATATGTGGTACTGTGCCTCATGTGAGGGTCTTATTGATGTACCAACATCTGAAACCTATATCTCACTCACTGTTGTATGTGAATATTGTCTTTTTGTGTGTTCTTTTTTGAAAATTTCTGTATATCAGCATAAAATTTTGATAAATGTATAAATAAATAAAGCTAGGAGATAGAAGGCTATTTACATGCATGTATAATACCTGGGACGTCAGCCTTCTAGTCATATGCATGATCATCATTCCGCCTGGCTACATGCAGCTACCGATTGATGAGTGCAATCTTCATTCGCCTGGTCTATTGTTGGCCGCCTCACATACAAAATGCAATTCACGGACTCGTGTTTAGCTTCTTCCGCGGTTTGTATATGCCCGTGCTCGCGCATAAAAACCTGGCTTGAATAAAACAGAGCAATTAAAACTATACATCAAAACCTATGGTCAAACCCCGACCCCTTAGATAGGGAGGATTTGACAGCATACCGCAGTATAGATTGATATGACGCGATGTCAAACCCCGACCCATGCCCGTACGGGGGGGGGTACCGGGTGGCATTGATAAGTGCATAAATGTGGCCTTTGTGTTGTTTAATAAACGTTTCGTTGCATGCGTCTCGTTGCGCCAAAAGGCGCTTACGGTCATTTCAATACGTCACGTTATGCGCCAATTGGCGCTTACGGCTGGTAATCAGACTGGGCAATATATATATATATATATATATATATATATATATATATATATATACAAGTAACAGAAACGTTCTCTATACGAGAAGGTTGGTGGTTATATAGGAATCAAAGGTGATGGCGGTGTAAAAAGCAAGGGAACAAGGCTTCTGATTGAAAAGGAAAAATGAAATAGATCTTTATTAGCAGCATGTTGTCGTATTTAAATATAGGTCTATTTCATTATTTCTTTTCAATCAGAAGCCTTGTTCCCTTGCTTTTTACACCACCATCACCTTCGATTCCTATACACCACCAACCTTCTCGTATTGAGAACGTTTTTATTACTTTTGTCCTAAATTTTTCTGGTGGATTTGGCATTTTATTTAGTTCTTGAAACTTATAGACCCAGGCAGCAAAAACGTTAACTTGCATGATCATGACAGATTTATTTTTGAATCTGCAATTTTGTTGAGCTGTACCATTAAAATATTACTACCTACAAAAGGGTGATAAGTGTTACAAGCATTGGCAAAAGTGAAGCCATATAATACATAGGATAAATGTACCCTAAGTGAACTGGTCTCACGCTATAATCAGATAAACCATGCACCACTATACATTATTGTAAGCAACTTTGGCGTTATACACACATTTCAAACAGCGCATATTACTATAAAGCGGAGAGAGATGCAATATACCGCTGTAACCATTACAGAAACTATTCCTTCCATTTGCGATAGACCATACATGCACATGATAATATATGGATCCAACACTGCAACGTACCGTTTGTCATTTCGGTAGCGCGCTTGACATGCACTCGTTTGGCAGATCTGGTAGCATCTGGATTTTTCAACTTTTAGATGCTCGGATGAAATCGGAATTGTCCTTAAGACTACATGTTAAAACCATCGAATTTGATAACGCTGGTTATTTTACACCGGTGCGTCATGAACATTGTGATAGCTGATGTAATGTGCTATTTGTAGATCAACACCAAATAAGGAACTGCTCGCTTTAGTTAATTGCCCGATCGGTTAGGCTTCTAACAGACACCTGAAGATAACCTGCGGACACATTCTGAAGCGATTGGTACACTTGGTGTGCTTTACAATCGTTCCTGTCGTGAGTTATGCTATCCCGAAGGAAGAAGAAGACGACGACGACAACGACGACGACGGAGAAATTTTAGGTGGGACTGGGTACGGACGGTGGGGACGAGTATTTTTGTTCGAACTGTTCGCCTTTTTGATATCGCTCGATTGCCACTAGGAGTGATGTGACTAGAGTCTTGGCCGTCGCTAGACGCGAGTGACGTTCATTTTCTTAATGACATTCATGATACTGCAGGATTCAACCTACTCGCGATATATACTTTATATTGAAAAACTCAACATCTGTGGTGATGGCCGAGCTATGGTTGTGCACCTACCTTGCTGTTGGTGTTACTCAACAGATAAATTAGTACTTTTATTTTAGAATCATGAGACACGAGTATCTACAGTAGGTAAAGGGGCATAAGCATCTTGTGTAGGTGATGGGACATGATCTGTGAGCATCTAGTGTAGGTAATGGGACATGAGCATCTAGTGCAGGTAATGGGACATGAGCATCTAGTGTAGGTGATGAGGTATGAGCATCTAGTGGAGGAGATGAGGTATGAGCATCTAGTGGAGGCCATAGTATATTAGTGGAAACAAAATAGGAGCATGTACGAGACCTAAAATAAAAACATACTACCATTTCCATTTTCTTGTTGATAGGATACTGGCCAGTGTTAAAGTATGGAGCTTTGTGTAACAAAGGTCACTAAACCATTGGATATATGAATATAAACAGTTTCATAAAAATAAGAAAGAGGTTTTGTGACATCAATGAGGCTATTTTGTAACCAAAGAAATGTATGTGCCTGCTATGGAGCAGTAAAAAAATAAATAAAAAAATCTGAAATTGCATATTAAGGTGAATTAAAGAATAACAGAATAACAGGTTATAATGCTGGAGGTACAAGTGTGAGTCAAAGTGGAGTACCAAGCAGAATGGTGTCACAAGGGTGTGTGGTTTGTACTTGTGTGTGTACATGTATGAGTGTGTTTATGTGTGTGAGTGTGTGTTTATGTGTGTGTTTGTGCATGCATGCATATGTGCATTAGTGTGCATTCTTGTAGTAGTGCAGGCTCACATCTAAATGTGCACATAGCAGCAAGAGACAACAGGGAAATTAGATAATGATTCAAACATAAATTAACAAAGCAGAAGCCGATTATGTTTGTGTGCGTGCATGTGTGCATGTGTGTGAGCATGTGTGCGAGTGTATGTGTGCGTGTGCGGTTTGATTGATGACTGCCAAACCATTTGTATGTGTACATATGTTTGTCATTGAAGCATGTCTCCTGTGTGCACATGAATGTGTGTGCATGCGTGTGTGCGCATGCTGTATGGGTGTGTGCATGTGTGTATGTGTATGCATATGTCTAAAAGTTCAAAAGACAACAAGAGACCTGTTGGTAACCAGTAATAACATTACCCGAGCAAAGAAACAAAAATTTACACAAACAATAAACATGTGACTGCCAAAGGCAGTTGCAAGTCTATGCTAGTGCTTGTGTGGTGTATGTACATATGTGTGTGCACGCATAAAAGTGCACATTGAAACACAAAACAATTTAGAAAAAGCAAGGGCTCCAATGGAAATACAAATTAAGATACAAAGAGAAACATGTGACGATATGATGACTGCCAAAGGCAGTCTTATACTTGCATGTGTATGCTTGTATGTGGGTGGTCAATTAGGAAATAAATTAAATAGCAATGTGACGTTCAAAATAAAGTGGATACACTGTATAATGGTCCAGGTAGTACTAGATAGCGTTTGAAATGTACTCGAGCCTTCCTAGTTCTCACTGTAAATAGTTTATTTTCTCACATAAAGGAGGAGACGGTACGTAAATAGTAGCGCAGGACGTTGCACATATACGCCGATCGATGCGAAAATCGGCGTAAAAAGGGCACTGGATATATAACCGAAAGTCACGTGAGCTCAAATTACCTATTGAGAATGGCGCCGCTGTTTTTAAGATTCTTTGATTCTAGCACAACCTTCATAGCTGTGCCGGTTTTACGACGGGCAGATTAATTAATTGTACTTGGTCGTATAACGTTTTACAGTCAGTACATCATACTCCTAGTTCATATGATATCCAGCACTTGGTTTCAGGTTTTTCTGGGCAACTAGACAAGCCAGCCACACCTCTCGCCCATGTAAATTAAAATGGCTCATCTCATCCTTCTTCCAGTGATACCATCCTTCCTCACTCTTAAAAAATATAATAAAAACTATTCCAATCACTTTCGCGAACATCACGGTATAGGCCCGGCATACTCTCGCCAACAGTGAAGAGGTACATGCATCATTTAAATGCCCAAAGAAAATGGCTTTAGTCAGTCGGACACTATTCCCATGCATGCGCATGCGCTGAAGAGCACGATTTATTTCATATGCATGTCATTGGCATGTATATACCTTACACTTTTTGCAATGCTTAATCGTCTTTACACTTTTCTTGCATCATTAGTAGCTGTACTCATCCTTTCGAGACGAATATGGAACGTTGTTGTAGCGATTGTAATTGTCGTACTTGTTGGTCACCTCATTGTGAGGAGGATACACAGGGTTAGAACGGCTTTTGTAAGGGACGTATCTGTTCTTCTTGGTGACGGTTTTGGTGTGTTCAGGGTAGTATTCGTTCGACCATGTGTTAGTTTCGTATCTGTTCCACTGATTATGTTCAGGGTACTCATTCGTCTTTGTGCGCTCCACTTTATACCCGTTCCACTTGCTGACTGTTCTGGTACGGTGACCAGGATAGTAAGGAACTGACCTGGATCTGGTTTTTGTCTTCCTGTCGTACCCACCAGCGGAGACCACTGCAGCAACGACAGCCAAAAACACAATAAATACCTCAATCCTCATTGCAGATTAGTTTGATTGATTGATTGCCAGATGAAGTCCCAAGAGAAACCTTTTCATATTTATAGTAACATCCTGTCTGATGTTGAATAATGAGCTATTGTTTTTCAGCTTAATATCCATATATGCTATGACTTGTCGTTCGTCTTTTATTCCTTGTATACTTTATTCAGTGGCTATGCATGGTGCAAAACGCGCACATATTCATTGAAGTCCAACTGATTTCCATTTCTGTTATGGTTATAGCGTTCATCATTTCGAATGTGCACTTAGACGTAATAACCATAGCATGCATAGAACTATTAATGTATTCAAATGTAACTGAGAACAATAAAGCAATTCTTCCCCAGGCCCCCTAGACATGCCGCGAGTTGCATGGTAAAGTCGTGAGGGGTATTCTTGGTTGTCCGTTTGTACGACGAGAAGATCAATACTCGATCCACAGACATGTCCATTACTCTCGATCCGCTACCGCACAAGAAGGGCCAAGAACTGAAGTGGAGGTGCATGGTGTAAGAACGGTGAAGCTGTTACGAAGACGAATCACTACTACCTGCTTGCATTTATGAAAGAAATTGAACGAAAAACAGCTGCTCTGCATGATGACGGCACCTATACTCATTCATATATATATGGGGCAGTGCAAGAGAAAACTGGGCTTACGTAAATTTTAACATTGCTTCAATTCATTTTGCAGTATTGTTGCGACCTTTAAAGCTCTGTCCTTCAAACTTACTACATATAATACCGGACCATTTTACTACTGCATTTTGTTGTCCATTTTTTAAATTTACTCCCTGGGGAGGGGGGGGGGGGTCCTCATGATTAAACAACCAGAACAGTTAGATTTCAATGGATCTCGATGAAAGAATGCCTTTTCGCGTTCAAATTTGCAGCACATTTACAACACTGCACCCGCTATTTTTTCCGCCTTTTCGTTTGAAATGTGATGAGCGGCTACAAAACCACGGCGTTTGAAAGTTGTCGTTCATTTCTCTTCCGATTGCTCCGCCATTGTGCCGTCATTGCTATTTTAACCCCGTCACTGCGAGGCACCGCCCATCAAGTGCCCCACCCTCCCTCGAATCGACAGCCCAGGCCATCCGGAGGTGGACCTGAAATTTTGCAAGTTGCTTGTCACGTGAGCATCACTAGGTTACACCGGTCTGCGTCTCCATCAGTTGCGTAAACGAGTTGAGAGTTTTCGGTGGCGCGTGGCGATATGAAAACGCTGAATTGATCGAGCTACGTGATCCAAAGGCTAAGATAACGGGCGTAAGCTCAAACCCTATTGCAATCACGTATTGTAGTTGAGCTTGTATGTTTGTTCATTTCTACGAGGGTGATTCGTTTTTTTTTTTTCTCGGTCACAGGCCACACGTGCTGTCGCTCGTGTATTTGTGACTGAGATATAATCGCTACACGTCATCCTACTTAAACTCGACCGGCGCAGCGCGTTTGTGTTTACTGCAAGGTATACATGAAGACGATTTGGAATGGTACGTTACCCTAGTAGTTTACACCTATGCCAGTTTAAAATCCGGTATTATGGAGACTGTGAGCAGCAAAGCGATGACCAATCAGTTTACACCACTGATGGCATAACATACACTATGCCAGTATTATATGGCCACAATGGTGCTGTTGACAATACTCAGACCCCCAAAATTTATGCCTTCAACACATTGGAAATCTTGTACACACAATTGTCTGTATGATGTGTACATTGACTACATAGTCCCTCACTACAAGTCATATACAAAATAACTGTGCGCACACACTCCCACACAAAAATATCACAGTTCTTGGTGTAAGCAGTATGCAGTGTGTCCCTTCATATGGCTTGCTTGCATTCAGACTTCATACCACTTGGGTATGCTTGCTCGTATTAGAAGGATATGCTACATATGAAACAAATAAATTGTGATGCATATATTTTACTTTTTTTCCCAAGCTCCAGTGCGTTGCAATGACAATAAAAGTGACACTGTTTTGAATCAAAGTACCCCTGACCACAATGATAGCAGTAATGACAACATTCAGAGTTGTGATGAAAGAGGCTGTGTTGGTTCTAAGGATGTGGAGAAACTTCCTGATCTCATCTTACTACAACAAGCCAGATGTGGATGATATATGTGCTCCGAAGTGGGGTTTACATCATTACATTAAGTTCTTTCCCTCATTGAGACCTCCTTACACGTAAGATCACCTACAGCTTTCTAATTTTAATATTAATAATATAGTGAACAGCAATGCCCTTTCAGTAGAACTTCATAAGAAAAGTTGTGAAGGACATGGAGGTAAATATATATGTGATGTCAGTTATATGCCTTAAGCATCATATCGTAGTCTAGGATAAGAAATTATAGATGGGACAAACTCATTCTGAATATCGCACACAGCATCATGCACGAGCTATCCAACAACGTAACAGAGTTGATAGGGACTGGCCATTACGAAGTGCCTGGATAATAGTACATGCATGCGTATATAATGATGGTCTTACAATAAAAATAAGTTTTAATAAACAGGTATCAGAAATCTCCCTTTTCATAATAGAGTTAGAAAGCGATATTAACGCTACCGCGTCAGTTTCAGAATCACCTCAATTCGTCGTTTGGCCTGAAGTAAGCTACATTCTTCAGTACTAGTACTCTTCAGTGATTCCCTTTTCAGATTATCACCGCTCTTAGAACGACGAAGTTTAATACAACCCGAGAAGCGGCTATTTCGCATGTCCTTACCCACACATTGCCATAATAACTGCAAATACAAACCTATATGTTGGTGTTATATAGGATTTTAAGGCAATTGGTGGTGTAATAGTCGTATATTTAACCCGCAGACAACACATGCCCTAGAAACGTGCTAAATATAGGACTGCTACATTTTCCCTTCTGATAAGACCTTGTTTCCTTGCTTTTTACACCACCAATTACCTTCAAATCCTATATACCAAGGGTGAAGGAGGAGGGTTGAGATGGTGGATCATGAGGGAGGAGTGAGAGAGGGGAGTAACATGGTGGACCATGAGGGAGGGGTGAAGGATGAGGGTGACATGATGGACCATGAGGGAGGAGTAAGGAGGAAGGCGACATGGTGGACCATGAGGCAAAAGTGAGGGAGGAGGGTGACATGGTGGACCATGAGGGTGGGTGAGGGAGGAGGGTGACATGGTGAATCATGAGAGAGGAGTGAGGTAAGGGGTAAGGGAGGAGGGTGACGTGGTGGACCATGAGGGAGGTGGGTGACATGGTGGACCGTGAGGGAGGAGGGTGACATGGTGGACATGAGGGAGGAGGGTGACATGGTGGACCATGAGGGAGGAGGGAGACATGGTGGACCATGAAGGAGTGTGACATGGTGTACCATGAGGGAGCAGGGTGACAAGGTGGACCATGGGAGGAGGGTGACATGGTGGACCATGAGGGAGGGATGAGGAATGAGGGTGACATGGTGGACCATGAGGGAGGGGTGAAGGAGAGGGTAACATGGTGGACCATGAGGGAGGGGTGAGAGAGGAGTGTGACATGGTGGACCATGAGGGAGGAGGGTGACATGGTGTACCATGAGGGAGCAGGTTGACAAGGTGGACCATGGGAGGAGGGTGACATGGTGGACCATGAGGGAGGGATGAGGAATGAGGGTGACATGGTGGACCATGAGGGAGGGGTGAGGGAGAGGGTAATATGGTGGACCATGAGGGAGGAGGGTGACATGGCATACCATGAGGAAGGAGGGTGACATGGCATACCATGAGGGAGGAGGGTGACATGTTGTACCATCAGGGAGGAGGGTGACATGGTGAACCATGAGGGAGGAGGGTGACATGGTGGACCATGAGGGAGGGGTGAGGGAGAGGGTAACATAGTGGACCATGAGGGAGGGATGAAAGAGGAGGGTGACATATGGTGGACCATGGGGGAGGGAGGAGGGTGACATGGTGGACCATGAGGGAGGAGGGTGACATGGTGGACCATGAGGGAGGAGGGTGACATGGTGGACCATGAGGGAGGGTGACTGGTGGACCATGAGGGAGGAGGGTGACATGGCGGACCATGAGGGATTGGTGAGGGAGAAGGGTGACATGGTGGACCATGAGGAGGGAGGAGAGTGACTGGAGGGAGGAGGGTGACATGGTGGACCATGAGGGAGGGGTGACATGGTGAACCATGAGGGTGTTTGCTATGTTGCCTGTGTGTGTGCCATATACCATGTAGCCCATATGTGTGTTGTGTTGTATCTGTGTGTGTACATATACTGTGGCTAGGTTAATTTTATGTACACATTGCAGTCTAAAGGGAAAATTTAGCAGCCTTGGATTGATGTCAACTTCACATCGTTACAATGGAATCATACAACATTTATATTTCCCCGCTTGCATGACTGCTGTAAGTCACTCGTATCTGGTGGGGCATGCCCAAATTGGGGTGTATTGGTCTCTGTGTCACACAATGTATGCTCCATGTCATACGCTCTATGTCATACGCTCTATGTCATATGCTCTATGTCGTATGCTTTATGTCATATGCTTTATGTCATATGCTTTATGTCATATGCTCTATATCATACGCTCTATGTCATATGCTCTGTCATATGTTCTATGTCATATGCTCTATGTCAACTGTTTTTTTACACAACCTGCCGGGCCACCGTATGTGTGCTGTGTGTAGCCTGTGTGTGTGTGTGTACGTGTGTGCTATGTTTGTGTCGTTTGTATGTGTCATATTGGTGTTGGTGTGTATCTGTGCTTCGTCACCAGTGTGTGTGCATGTGAGCTGTGTTGTGTGCTTGTGTGCATGTGCTGGGTCCTTTGTGTGTGCAGGTGCCATCTAGCATGTGTGTATGTGTGCTATGTATGTGTATGTGTGTATGTATTCTGTGCATGTGTGCTGTGTATAGTGTGCATGTGTGCTGTGTGTTGTGTGTATTGTGTGTGTGTGTCCATGTGTGCTTTGTCCTTTGTGTGTTCATGTGGATGTGTACCATGTAGCTTGTGTATGTATGTGATTTGTAGCCTGTGTGTGTGTTCATGTTATGTACTGTGTGTGTCGGTTCCTGTGCATGCCTGGTGTGTTCGTGTGCGGGGCCATTGAACTATATGTAAGCAGCCACTCTTATCAGTGCTTTGTATTCATGAAGGACATGGGATGTTAATTCTGTTGTGTGTGTGATGCTTTTATTCAGAAAAGTGCATTCTAATTGATGCTCACTCTCTTAATGGGGATATTCTGGTATTGTGTGAGTGCAGATCATGTCTGTGTAAGCAAAACTTCCTGAGCCTCTCATCTCTCCTCATCTCTCACACACGCACGCACACACATACTCTTACACAGTGTATGTAGATACTACAGGTTACCTGTATGGATCGCCCCCTGCCACAAGACTTCAGGCATGAAGCTGCAGTGCTTATCGTAACTTATATGGCAACCACCGTGCTGCAATTTATGATTAGCACAGGATTGTCTATATCTGCTAATATGAGCATGTGCTAGGCTTTTAGCATTGATTGGCTTTTTAAGCATTTTGTTTGGATGGCTTTGTGTGTGCATGTGTGTGTGACTGTTTCATATGGTACTAACCCTCCCTCTCTCCTCATAATTCAAACTCTTGTCTCATTCTATAACACACACACACACACAACACACATGCATGCATGCACACATGTAAACACACACATACAATACACACACATGCATGCACACATGTAAACACACACATACACAAACATACACTTACACAGGGTGTATGTAGATACTTCAGGTTACCTGTATGGATCTCCCCCTGCCACAAGACTTCAGGCATGAAGCTGCAGTGCTTATCGTAACTTAAATGGTAACCACCATGCTGCAATTAATGATTAGCACAGGATTGTCTATATCAGCTAAAGTGAGCATGTACTAGCTTTTAGCATTGATTGGCTATTCCGGCACTTCACTTGGATGGCTTTGTGTGTGTGCAAGTGAGTGTGTGTGCATGTGTGTGTGACAGTTTTATATGGTACTAACCCTCCCTCTCTCCTCATAATTCACACTCTTGACTCATTCTATAACACACACATGCATACACACACGTAAAAACACACACACATACAAAACACACATGCATGCACACATGTAAACACACACATACACAGGGTGTACCTCTCACAGAACAGAGGTACCGCAGAACAGAGCAGACAAATAAACATTGCCTGGTATAACAGGCTGTTTGGTGTGTGTGTTGAATGGAGTGTGATACAGCTATTATAATTGTCATTTTGATGTATGCATACCCTGAATGAGTGACCAGTGAGCTCTCCATTCCTCGGAGTGTGATCCACAATCCAATATAGATCACATTTAGCTCTATTACTTTTTGAATTTTAGTGGATACTACGGTGCCCCACTCCCTTCTAAAAAGTTGAACTGTGCATAAGTTTTGTGCTTTGTCATTAACATCATGTGATGCTTGAATGGACTGCCTGGTGACTAGATGCTGGACAGTTGGGTGAATGATGGTCATGACTGGTGGGTCAAAGCAAATTTGCATGGTTTGATCAAGGTCTGGGGTCACAACGACAGAGGTCAAAGATCTCATCCCACAAGTGATTGTGGTGTTAATGTGAATCAGCAACTTACATGTTACAAGTAAATAAAAACATTCTCTAACGAGAAAGTTGGTGGGCATATAGGATTGACAATGTTGGTGTAAAAAGCACGGAAACAAGTGTGACAGAAATGTTACTGGAAAATTGAAATAGGCCTATATTTAGCCCAGTCACATTTAGGCAGCGCACGCCTGAGAAAATGGGCTAAATATAGGCCTATTTCAATTTTCCAGTAACATTTCTGTCACACTTGTTTCCATGCTTTTTACACCAACATTGTCAATCCTATATGCCCACCAACTTTCTCGTTAGAGAATGTTTTTATTTACTTGTTTCATAAGTTTTTTTTTCTTTTTTTTTCTCCGTGTCAAAGAACGTATAAACTTTTACAATAAGACTTTATGAATAGGAATACAATATCAATATTTAGGAGGAGAAACAACATGCATGAATTATTAATAAATCATGCTACAGTTCAAAAAACTTTAAGATGGGAGCCACCTGGAAAGGATTGCTGTCGCATTTGCCCTCACCAGATGCAAGTTGAGCCTGCTATACAGGTCAGACAGCACAACCGACTTTGGTTTGCCCGATATGATGGCAAGACGGGAGGCAAGCATCTTAAACGAGTCCATGGCTTCCTTTCCCCAAGCACCATAGGACTCCGTGACCAGAGGTACACAATACCAGCCCAAAGCATTGCATTTGGGGTCATTCTCATTATGCTTTCGCTCTTCAGTGGACAAGGCGGCTGCCCCAGCTGACAATCCCGCTACTGAAACAATTTTGGGGTTTAGCGGTGATGTCACTGAAATATCAAAGGCAGCTGGTTTGCCAAGGGCCCAGTTGGGTAGCAAAATGTCTGCAGGGCGTGAATGGTCATGCTCAGATGTAAGATTGCTACCCATCTCCACCTTTACGCTCAAGTGGGCTCTACGGCAAGTCTCCGCCAACACATTGCGCAGCTGGTTGTGTCGGGTGACTACGTCTCCTCCTTTTAATAATTAAAGTAATAAATTATAGAACACATAGTTAATTAATAATGATAAGTATAATTGTTTTTAATATAATTAATTATAGTTCCACGTCCTCTTCTCCCTCCTCTTCCTCTTCTCCCCCCCCCGTCTTGGATATGGCCATGCGGGTGGCGGGGGCAGGAAAAAAGGCGGGGGCAGCATTGGGGGGAGCAGTGGCGGGGGCAGCGCTACTGCTGGTAGCGCTGCTGCTGGTAGCGCTGGCGGGGGCAGCGGTGCTGCTGGTAGCGCTGGCGGGGGCAGCGGTGCTGCTGGTAGCGCTGGCGGGGGCAGCGGTGCTGTTGGTAGCGCTGGCGGGGGCAGCGGTGCTGCTGGTAGCGCTGGCGGGGGCAGCGGTGCTGCTGGTAGCGCTGGCGGGGGCAGCGGTGCTGCTGGTAGCGCTGGCGGGAGCAGCGGTGCTGCTGGTAGCGCTGGCGGGGGCGGCGGTGCTGCTGGTAGCGCTGGCGGGGGCAGCGGTGCTGCTGGTAGCGCTGGCGGGGGCAGCGGTGCTGCTGGTAGCGCTGGCGGGGGCAGCGGTGCTGCTGGTAGCGCTGGCAGGAGCAGCGGTGCTGCTGGTAGCGCTGGCGGGGGCAGCGGTGCTGCTGGTAGCGCTGGCGGCGGCAGCGCTGCTGCTGCTGGTGGTGGGGCTAGCGCTGGCGGGAGCAGAAATTGAGGAAGTTTGAGCTTCCTCGACCTCCTCTCCTTCGTCTATATCGAAAAATTCTGGCCCTACTTCTTCCGCCATCTACGTGAGAGACTGAGTATTGAAACAACTTGTGAAACAATTTAGAATTTACCTTTGATTTTTTTTCAAGATAGAAATGTTCTGTTCTACGGGTATATGGTTTATATACGTGCGCAGCCACGTGTTCTAGCTGTGTTATAATTCTATTGGTCCAATTTCATCTGTCCATTCACTGACTGGTCGCTTATTCATGCATGACATCACATACTGAGTGGGAGGAGTGAAGTGTGCTAAAATTCTATTGGTCGAATTTCATCCAATCACATGACCTGAGGTGCATGCAGGTGCAGTGGTGTTGAAATTAGCACATCTGATTTATTCTGCTGTTAACTAGCTAGCTTCTGCCACTACCTATGGAAATTTATTTTTGTAAATGACAGCAGTTACTCAAACTTTTCCAAGATCTGCAATGTGCAAGTCCATTGTGATGTATATACCACTGTGCAAAAAACCTAGTATACGCTAGCGTATATTTTTGCGTATATTTCGCGTATACCATCAATATACCAAGGGTAGTGTATATTTCGAATATCCACCTGGTATATTTCAAGAATCCCTAGGTGACAATTATTCATTGTGCGTATTCTCGAAATATCACGAATACGCACACCGCAATGAATTATGCAACGCATTCAAATCTAAATAACTTACATGTATAACTTTGATATGAATAATTTGAAGCCTCCTATGTGAATTCGAACGTAGAGCATTATGGACGTTTACCACATGAACTATAAGCGTCGGTACGTATCTAAGATATTAATGATGCATGGCATGGCTTAACAAGTGGTTAAGATAAGTGAGGAGGACAGGAATGAGGGGGGGGGGGGGGGGGGGGGGTATGCCAGGGTTATGTGTTATCGCATGCGCGCGTCACGTGTGTTATGCTGTGCGATATTGACCAGTGGGTACTTTTGGCAACACTAGGTAAGTTAACGAATGCGTAATTGTATGCTGTATACCAATGGGTCAATGTGTCTACCGGATGGTAGGAAGCATGGGAGGCCATGTTTGACCGGGAGCAATCTTTGTAACCAGGTAGCCCAGCAGGGTGGTGAATTGGCCGCCCATGCAACCATATATTTGCAGCTCATCATTTATATCAGCCATTGTTTTAAAGTGTGAGGGAGCAGGAGTATGGTCACGATCCCCAGTGAGAAGTACCTAGGGTTGCAGAGGTTAGCTGATATGGTTCCTGACAAATAGGCCAACAGTATGATCACCACTGAAATAGCAGTGAAATAGCAGTGACACCTTGTGGTCTTGGCACTTGAAAGGTGAGTTGTACCATTGAATGTATTGCACACTGGCACGTAATCACCACCAGACGTTGAGGACAGTATGTCCCAAAAGCTTTTCATGCTTTGAGACCTTTCAACCTTGATGGGGTCATTGGAGTCACGTGACTTTGGTGGGCGTGGCACTTGAAAGGTGAGTTGTACCATTGAATGTATTGCACACTGGCACGTAATCACCACCAGACGTTGAGGACAGTATGTCCCAAAAGCTTTTCATGCTTTGAGACCTTTCAACCTTGATGGGGTCATTGGAGTCACGTGACTTTGGTGGGCGTGGCACTTGAAAGGTGAGTTGTACCATTGAATGTATTGCACACTGGCACGTAATCACCACCAGACGTTGAGGACAGTATGTCCCAAAAGCTTTTCATGCTTTGAGACCTTTCAACCTTGATGGGGTCATTGGAGTCACGTGACTTTGGTGGGCGTGGCACTTGAAAGGTGAGTTGTACCATTGAATGTATTGCACACTGGCACGTAATCACCACCAGACGTTGAGGACAGTATGTCCCAAAAGCTCTTCATGCTTTGAGACCTTTCAACCTTGATGGGGTCATTGGAGTCACGTGACTTTGGTGGGCGTGGCACTTGAAAGGTGAGTTGCACCATTTAATGTATTGCACACTGGCACGTAATCACCACCAGACGTTGAGGACAGTATGTCCCTAAAGCTTTTCATGCTTTGAGACCTTTCAACCTTGATGGGGTCATTGGAGTCACGTGACTTTGGTGGGCATGGCACTTGAAAGGTGAGTTGCACCATTTAATGTATTGCACACTGGCACGTAATCACCACCAGACGTTGAGGACAGTATGTCCCTAAAGCTTTTCATGCTTTGAGACCTTTCAACCTTGATGGGGTCATTGGAGTCACGTGACTTTGGTGGGCGTGGCACTTGAAAGGTGAGTTGTACCATTGAATGTATTGCACACTGGCACGTAATCACCACCAGACGTTGAGGACAGTATGTCCCAAAAGCTTTTCATGCTTTGAGACCTTTCAACCTTGATGGGGTCATTGGAGTCACGTGACTTTGGTGAGCGTGGCACTTGAAAGGTGAGTTGTACCATTTAATATATTGCACACTTGAACGTAATCACCACCAGACGTTGAGGACAGTATGTCCCTAAAGCTTTTCATGCTTTGAGACCTTTAAACCTTGATGGGGTCATTGGAGTCACGTGACTTTGGTGGGCGTGGCACTTGAAAGGTGAGTTGTACCATTGAATGTATTGCACACTGGCACGTAATCACCACCAGACGTTGAGGACAGTATGTCCCAAAAGCTTTTCATGCTTTGAGACCTTTCAACCTTGATGGGGTCATTGGAGTCACGTGACTTTGGTGGGCGTGGCACTTGAAAGGTGAGTTGTACCATTGAATGTATTGCACACTGGCACGTAATCACCACCAGACGTTGAGGACAGTATGTCCCAAAAGCTCTTCATGCTTTGAGACCTTTCAACCTTGATGGGGTCATTGGAGTCACGTGACTTTGGTGGGCGTGGCACTTGAAAGGTGAGTTGCACCATTTAATGTATTGCACACTGGCACGTAATCACCACCAGACGTTGAGGACAGTATGTCCCTAAAGCTTTTCATGCTTTGAGACCTTTCAACCTTGATGGGGTCCTTGGAGTCACGTGACTTTGGTGGGCGTGGCACTTGAAAGGTGAGTTGCACCATTTAATGTATTGCACACTGGCACGTAATCACCACCAGACGTTGAGGACAGTATGTCCCTAAAGCTTTTCATGCTTTGAGACCTTTCAACCTTGATGGGGTCATTGGAGTCACGTGACTTTGGTGGGCGTGGCACTTGAAAGGTGAGTTGTACCATTGAATGTATTGCACACTGGCACGTAATCACCACCAGACGTTGAGGACAGTATGTCCCAAAAGCTTTTCATGCTTTGAGACCTTTCAACCTTGATGGGGTCATTGGAGTCACGTGACTTTGGTGGGCGTGGCACTTGAAAGGTGAGTTGTACCATTTAATATATTGCACACTTGAACGTAATCACCACCAGACGTTGAGGACAGTATGTCCCTAAAGCTTTTCATGCTTTGAGACCTTTCAACCTTGATGGGGTCATTGGAGTCACGTGACTTTGGTGGGCGTGGCACTTGAAAGGTGAGTTGCACCATTTAATGTATTGCACACTTGAACGTAATCACCACCAGACGTTGAGGACAGTATGTCCCTAAAGCTTTTCATGCTTTGAGACCTTTCAACCTTGATGGGGTCATTGGAGTCACGTGACTTTGGTGGGCGTGGCACTTGAAAGGTGAGTTGTACCATTTAATATATTGCACACTTGAACGTAATCACCACCAGACGTTGAGGACAGTATGTCCCTAAAGCTTTTCATGCTTTGAGACCTTTCAACCTTGATGGGGTCATTGGAGTCACGTGACTTTGGTGGGCGTGGCACTTGAAAGGTGAGTTGCACCATTTAATGTATTGCACACTTGAACGTAATCACCACCAGACGTTGAGGACAGTATGTCCCTAAAGCTTTTCATGCTTTGAGACCTTTCAACCTTGATGGGGTCATTGGAGTCACGTGACTTTGGTGGGCGTGGCACTTGAAAGGTGAGTTGCACCATTTAATGTATTGCACACTGGCACGTAATCACCACCAGACGTTGAGGACAGTATGTCCCTAAAGCTTTTCATGCTTTGAGACCTTTCAACCTTGATGGGGTCATTGGAGTCACGTGACTTTGGTGGGCGTGGCACTTGAAAGGTGAGTTGTACCATTGAATGTATTGCACACTGGCACGTAATCACCACCAGACGTTGAGGACAGTATGTCCCTAAAGCTTTTCATGCTTTGAGACCTTTCAACCTTGATGGGGTCATTGGAGTCACGTGACTTTGGTGGGCGTGGCACTTGAAAGGTGAGTTGTACCATTGAATGTATTGCACACTGGCACGTAATCACCACCAGACGTTGAGGACAGTATGTCCCTAAAGCTTTTCATGCTTTGAGACCTTTCAACCTTGATGGGGTCATTGGAGTCACGTGACTTTGGTGGGCGTGGCACTTGAAAGGTGAGTTGTACCTTTTAATGTACACATTTGCACGTAATCACCACCAGACCTTGAGGACAGTATGTGCTTAAGCTTTTCATGCTGTCTCAGGTACACAAACTTAATTGGTGTGTGTGTAATTAGAATATGACATCAGTTGTGTGGCATCATAGATTTTCGGTCACTTCCTGTGATGTGACCATATCTTCCTCTTCCCCCCCCTCCCCCCCCCCCATCTCTCTTTCCAACCCCTCTCTTTCTATTTCACTCTTACTGGATATCCATAATGCTCCATTTATACGCAGCACCCATTTATTAATACAAAATTGAGTTAGTAATTTCAATTGGAGCCAAGCACAACGTGGCTTGCACGGAAAAATTACCGTTCAACGTTCTATTCGTCGAGATGAGAAACTGTTGGTGTTGGTTAGTTGCAAAATGCATTGGCTAATTGGCGGCTCTTCATCCGACAGATTGTACAATGCCCCATTTGCTGAACGCGCGTGGTTGGCTTCAATCTCTAAGACCGTTTCGAATCTTGAGAACGTAACTGCATTGTGTCGCGATCAGGTATCTCATTCTCTCACCATTATGATTTCCCGTAACACGTGGATAGTACCTCAACCGGTGGTAAGTAATCATCACCTTTTTTTTCTCGAGTCAAATTTAGAGACGTCATAAAAACTAGCAAAGGCAGAGCGGGTAAGAGATTGCGTTTTCATTCACACTTGCTGTTTATCAGTGTCTGTTGTCAGAATTGAATTGTACGAAGAGCGGAGATAGAGAAGTAGCGGATTGCTTTGGAGTATAAGGTAAAGGCTTCGTTTGTTTTAATTCCCTGCAGCTAGACAAGGAAAGCTCAGATTCAGCTGAGCTTGTCAAGCAATCCCGCCGTCAGTGTAGGCCTCTGTTTGCATTTGTATCGTATGGATGCTCTATTTTGCTGTAGCTATATGGACTATGGTGACAGTACAGGGAAGCAGTTTGAAGCCTACGATCAACTACTGCCGCGCGTTTCGTTAGAAGAGGTTGCAATGGATTTCTGAGCAACTCGTGGCAACGGCGGGTTGGAGGGCCACTACTGGAGTATCTCCTTTCTTGATGGCTGGAGAGTTTGAACGTTGTCTATTGATTGTATTGCTTTATTTATTATTGATAATAATTTTAATACTAATCAAGCCAGTATACAACGAACATAATCGGGTGGCGTACCCAATACAGTATACGGTCAACGTAGGTACAGTGTAGTATCCGGAGACATTAATTAGAGAATCCTCCATAAGCGCACGTGATACATTTGAGGATACTCGAAATATACGCAGTGCGAAATTGGTTCTATACGCAAAATATACCAGTGGGATACTTCGCGTATACGCACGCGTATATTCATGCGTATACTCGAAATATACGCAAAATATACAATAGCGTATATCCTATTTTTTGCACAGTGTACCATGCTATAATTGTTGCAAACATGAGAGTATAAGTTGTGCACACATTTTTACATACATGTATATCATTGGCCATGGGAGTAGGTCCCCCATATATCTCTGCATGTGCATGTTAGTTTGCAGAGATATATGTATTATCCACTCAAAGGTGGGGGTGTCATGAGCCCCTCGCTCACTCATTGTAGCCTACTTTTGGCATAACACACATGTGTATAGCATGCCCCATTCTAACATCAAGTGGCAGTAGAATAGTAATCATTACAAAATGTGGTGGCTTCAAGTGGTCTGCTGTACACAATGCAACTCAACTGTCTGCGGCCACTTGCTAACACTAGAAATCAATGAATATCTGAGCCTTGTAACATACACAAATACATAGAATACACAAATACATGCATGCACCATATATGGCTGTGTTACAGCCTTGGTCTGCTCTGTCAGCTAGACCAGTCCAATCACAATTGTTGGACAGTCCAATAGTTGGACAAAGGACTCAGTGATAGTATTTGGTTCAAAACAAGCACAGTGACCAGACGTTTGTCAGCAATGTGTATAACCACCACTAATCAAGATTACACAATGCACTCAAGTTAAATGCAGCATGGTTCACAAACTAGACACAGTGGTCTCTCTATGGCAACTGTGAGGTTACAATATCAAAATGATTTCCATTTCTGTAGTAAATATACATTGATTTTCTTTCTACAATGACAGGAATGTTGGGATCAATGTGACCAGGGTTCGCTACATATGACCAATTTGAAGCCTGAGCATTAAATGAGTATACATTACACATCAGTAGGTGAGACAGTGTAAGCATTTCATTATTCGTACCATAGCTGCCATTCCGATCCATTTTTCTATTAGCTATGTATGCTTCAATATCATCTCCCCCATCAAATTCATATGATCCTATTAGAAGGTGCGATATGTGTCTCATGTGTGTAATTATGCACATTCTTACTGCATAATGCTGATCTGGGGAACCAGTTATGATTTGAGAGAAACATCTGAAGAGACAATTGCCATCACCCCTTGCTCTCAATATTGTTTCAATGTTAGGGCGATTTAAAACTATATTGGGGCCACCGATGTCAAAATTATTTGCACTGTGAAATGTAAGGCCCAGTTGTGTACACTTCTGACGTTGCCACACTTCGTCTGTTTGGTAATATCTGAGATACGGCCATGTGGTTTCTCTCTCTGCCCGCTCAACCCTTACATCATTAACAGTAAGATCTATTACAGAGGACTTGGGTGTACTCTGCTTTGGTGTCTGCCCTTTACCCCCTTGTGATGTCTTAGATTTCAAAGAATCAGAAACAGTGGATTTAGCCTGGTCTTTGCTAGGTAGTGGTTGTGGAGGTAAAATGTCACAAGCCCGACCAGTTCGCTTAGGTTTACTCTTAATATGGTTAGGGACTGCAGACAGCTCTATGCACGGAATGTCACTTCTAAATAGTTTACGTAACCTGTTCACTTCTTCAGTACACTCCATGCTGACTTTGATCGATTTAGGATCAAATGATAACAGATGCAGACCAGCTAGTGTTCTCACACGTGACATGGCAACATAGGCCATTCCTGTTGCAAATATATCACTAGAAAGGTCCACAATTGCACAGTCTAATGATAAGCCTTGACACTTATGGATTGTTACTGCAAATGCCAATATTAAAGGAAACTGCTTTCTGTACACGTAGAAACGGCGTAATACTTGAAACTTACTACGCACACGTTCAATTTTAAACTGCAGTTTAGGAGTGTGATCAAAAGCAACCTGAATGCAGTCCTTAGAGATGGCAGTAACAGTACCAAGTGCACCATTGACCAACCCTTCACTGGTTTTTATATTCCGTCTTAGCATGACCCTAACACCTACTGCAAGTTTTAGCTCTGCCTCTAAACCAGCAGTCATATTACAGTCTTTGTTTAACTTTTCTAGTTCAGATGATGCCCTTTTAGTCCACTTCACCTTCCCTGCTGTTTCATCAAACTCATCTATGCAGGGCATGTTTACTATTGGTGAACTGGCTTTGGAAAGCATCTCTGCGTTAAATTGGTCACACGATTTTCTTGTAGCAAACAGACACACAGGGGACAAATTTTGGCCTAAGAGTTCTTGGAACTTTTCAAAAGCTGTGCATTTTATGACAGCATTGTGCAACAATGCAACAGTTTTGTCAGATATACAATTCACCCTTACTTCATTTAACAACTGACCAAATTCTGGGTCGCGTTTTTGTCTTTCATTAATGGTCAGTTCATCATACACTACAGATTCCCTCCAAATGTTTACTGCTGTCACACAGCCAAGCCTTGCGGCAATAAGTTTATTGGAAATGTTTTGGAACACCATAGAACCATTAACAGGAGGGAGCTGTAGTAAATCACCAAAGAACAGGACATTCATAGACCCAAACCATTGATCGCTTCCAAACAACTCATCAAGTCTCAAATGAATGTAAGCTAGGGTCAGGCTTGATAGCATGCTAACCTCATCAATGATTATTAACTTTACATGCGTGAAACCATTCCGCATGACTTTAAGTGATTCTTTAGGTAGTGACCAGTAAGTGGATGTTCTAGAATCATGCTCTATTGGTAGTTGAAATAGTCTATGTACAGTCACACCCTCTATGTTAAATGCAGCCAATCCCGTAGGAGCTGCAAGTGCACACCTTATGTAATCTTTGTTATCGACCCAAAGTTCATTAACCTTTGCTCGAATCGTATGAATTAGGAAGGATTTGCCTGTACCACCCACACCACTAATAAATTTACACAAGGGCTTTAGCTTAGTACAGGAGCATTTCCCATTTTCATGCAGTTTTTGGTGGCAAAGATGGTCATTAATATTATTGAAGATTCGCAGCTGATCTGCATTGAGCTTAGCAACACGCTCTTCAACTGTCTCTGCATTCACCTCATTCAAATTGAACACATCTTCCATTGCTGCCTTTGCTTCACCACCAAAATAAGCATCTTCCTCTGCAGGAGGAACAACAACTCCTTCCTCCTCTCTTGCTTCATTGATTTTCTTCACTGCAGTCTGCGCTTTCAACAATGCTTGCAGTTTTTCGTGGTGATCTGACAGACTGACATTGCTACCGATGAGACGGTTAAAGGCAACCTCAGCTGTTTCTCCTTCTTTCATCAGATCACATTCATTTCGAAATGGAATGAATAGTAACATGAGAGAATAGAAATAGTCTTCTCTCTGGTTCTCATTGGAAGGATCAAACAGCTTGTGATTAGGAAGAAGAGGCTTTTGCAGCTTCTGGTATACCCTAGAGCCATCCTTGTCTGTCCCGCAATACTTGTACCACTGTACAAAATCATACAGGCACACATTTTCCAACTCATTTGGCCTGGTAGGGTAAAATATGTCTACCATGCTCCCCTCTAATATGTCAGTGGAAGCAGGATTCATCTTTTCAACTTCCACAAGCTGTTTATGAGTCTTAAGCCTGCGCTTTCGTTTGTGAGGCATTGAAGCATCAACCCATTTCACAGTCACTGATTTCTCGGTGAGGTGGTCACCAAGTAACAGGTCGCTTGCTTCGTAGAGGCCACACTCTCTGGAACGTAAGCTCCGAACACCAAAGGACCACAGCTTGCTGTAGATACTGCTGTTTGAATTGACCTCTTGCCACACTTCCTGCATGTTACTTTTCTCTGCTTTGGTTACGTACCCTGTAACATAATGAGCTAGGGTTAACGAAGATTCAGCAGTGAACTGAATGTCCATATTGGCCTGCCACAGCAGAAGCAGTAGTGGATTGTAATCATTCACTCTACATTCTTGTGCAGCTCGAGGTAGGAGATAAATTTTTTTCCTCGACTTGAGGCATTCCTCCACTGGGTTTAGCACTGCATGCTCAGTCACGTCACGTGGAAAACTAAACCTGCATTTAGTAATAAAACCACTTTTGATCTTTTGCCGGCGTTTGCAATAGTTAGTACACTTATGCATTTGATATTTAGTGACCAATGCGTGGAGTTCAGGGTTGAGGGCAGCATCTGGGATTTTACATGTGATGCGTTCCTGGATCCATGCAAGAACGTCTTTTGGATCACTCTTCCCAATCACTGGCGCACCCAGAATCCACAGCAATACATGATAATGAGGGGCTCCCCGCGCCTGATACTCTTTTTTCCAAAAGAAATGTTCGACTACACCAAGCACAGATCCTTTTAGCAGAACAGTGTTAAATAAATCGTGAAAATTTGCAGAGAATTTTCGGGACACTGAAACAGGATCTTTAATGCAAAGCTTCGATATGGGATAGCTAGGAGGATGGTCATTGACCTTCCTTAGGTACCTATCTATGTGGGTAGAGTTGTACTCTGCACAGCTAAAAGTTATGAAAAGAGTGGGCGATCCATACTCTCTCAACATGCATTTTAATTCACTACTTTTATGGAACCAGTACTGCTTAGTCCCACGCACAGATTGAAATATTGTGGAAAGATTTGCTTCAACACTTTCATCAGAATTTGAAACTCTGGAAAGGAATTCACGCACAGGCACTTTGCCCTTAGATGTAGTTTTAAGAACATTGTAAATGCCTGCAGAAATTTGCCTCATCTCTTGCTGCCATAATAAGAAGAAAACATATTGTGCATCTTTTCGAAAACGAGAATCTTTGTTGAGAAGCCGAGATTTAGCATACTCTGATGCTGACAAGTGAATGTCTCGAGGGTGGAATTCACCAAACTGCCCAGAGGGGAAAAGTGTTGGAAAGCACATCACATCAAGATGTCTCTGTCTGCTTTCGATAGGACTGTCTTTAACATTTTGCATCTTGTACTGCTCAACATCCAACTTTGTTGACCCTTGCTGGTCAAGCGATCGAATAGTGTACGCCTGTAAAGCAGCCACGTCATCAGTCGATGCTTTTTCTAACAGTATGCTAGAAGCTTGGTCTACTACTTCAACAATATTTTTAGCTGCCTCATCTAATGATGCATCGTCTACGTTTTTATAAAGCCAATTTATTTCTTTGAGTTTTTGAATGGCTAATTTTACAGCATTAACATCCACTAGTGTTTGCCACACAATTTTATCCTTAGTTGGAACACCATTTACAATTATGTACAACTGAGGGTCAGGCAAAGCTACAAGACCACTACCACCAAGTTCAATTTCCGATAAAGTGTCCCATGTTTTATTTAGTGGCAGTGGCAAGAAAAACATACAACCCCTGCAGGCTTGAAGTGCGTTATATGCCGGCACTTTACCTGAATATGTCCCAAGCCGCACAATAGTCTGAAAAGCCTTTGCTCTCTGAATCAGTTGTTTACTGAGAGCATTTAGAGATTTTAGTTCGTCTGGTATGAGTTCAGTGACAAGCCCATTAAGAACACATCTTGCTGGAATAGTATTTTTGTTAAGAAATGGTCGGCAGTACTGGCAGATGTACAGTTGTTCAGTGACACCATTCTGCAAAACATGGGCTTTCAGTCTTTGCCAGGTATCTGTTTCATATTTGTCAAGGCTAAAGTTTACACAAGACACTTGTTTGCGCTGAAACAGTCTTTCACAGCTACAACATGCAAATTCTGCATCGTCATTGAACTTGGATTGTAGCTCAGCTATAAGGTCAGCATGCGTAACTTTCAAGTCTCTCTCAATGCAGCCTAGACCAGATGATGAATGGTCTTCACTAACTACGGCATGCTCAACTCCATCCTCACTAAACAAATCTGACAAATTGTCCTTCATGCCCATAAATGGTATAAGCTCTTCAATATTCCCACTAGCGAGTGCTGAATCAATAGCCAAAATGATCATGTGACATTTGCGAGCTTTGTAAAGTAGCCTAGTGAAAGTCCGTAATGCAGGATAGTGAGGCATAGCTGCCCTAATAATTCGCAATGGACTAGAGATTCTGGAAGCTCACAATAAATAGGATGCCCAAGCTGATCAATAAACCCAGAATGTGATTTCAAAGTGACATCATAATGAACACGACCACACCCTGAATCAAGAGCATCGAGCCCAGCTCTGAGGTCTTCAATGGACTTTTGGAACAATGAATTTGTTTTTATCACTATTGCTGCTTCTTCACTAGTGAGCTTGCGACACTCATTTGTACATTTCCATTTCAAAGGGCGCATGGTAACCTTATCCCTGTCCTTTATCTCCTCTGCCACTACACACCTACCATTGAGGTCTACTGGAATGGCTCCATGCTGTTTTGTGTGAGTGTATGAATTATCAAAGAAGTAAGGCTCTGCCCCAGCAGTATGAAACCTATGCCCGACTAAAATATCACTCTCTTGCAACTTCTTTGCATTAACCTTACGGATAGTTTTTAGCAGTGACACTGCCTGTGATCTTCGTACACTTATTGCTTTAGCAAGTAATGCATCTGCACTAATCTTACTTACTGCTGCACGGGCAGATCTTGTAACAACCTTTTGAGCTAGCAATGGATGGCTATTGCAAAAAGCATTGTTTACTTCACTGAGAAGCTCACTATCCCTAAGAATTGCTTTTTCAAGACTCACTCCATACTCTGCTAGTGTGCGAGAGTTGGGCTCAAACAGGGAGTAACTATATGGGAGAAGATAGGGTTGCAGTACTTTTATTTTACCACACATTATGCCTTATACATGCATCAAAACATTTCACCAATTGCGCATTACATGAATTATTTCATTTTCATACAACTCAATTTTGGGTAACACTTCTGTACACACATGTAGTGGACCTTTAAAACAAGGTGACATGTACAAAGATTGACCTAACCCATTACATGTACATGGGGGAACTTTTACTTGTGGGAAGCCTTACTGTACATCTGATAACAATTAAACACAGCTGCAGCAAAGGGTGGATGCGCATGACAGACTTGTACTATAAACACGTGTCTAGTCCTTTCTTCAACATCAGATAACAAATATACAATAATGTACAGACACAGATGCATGCATAAATACCTTTTGTACAAACATTGACCTTTACGTGTACAAGGAAACTGGGAAGCCTTACTGTACATCTGATAATACGGTATGCAGGCATACAAGAAATGTGTTAATGTGTGCATGACAGGGAAGCCATGAGCCACGTGCAAAGCAGCCCTTAGATTTTAAATGCTACATACAGCATGCTATAACATACCTTTGGGTGGTAGTGGTAGTTCTACGACCCTTCCAATACCGACTCCTTCTAGCTGCCTTAATGGTAGCTGAATTGCCCCTGTATATCCGCCTTTTAACAGCACGGTTCTCCTCGACGCCCTCTTGATATCGCTGCCTTTTAGCAGCACGGTTCTCCTCGACGCCCTCTTGATATCGCTGCCTTTTAGCAGCACGGTTCTCCTCGACGCCCTCTTGATATCGCTGCCTTTTAGCAGCGCGGTTCTCCTCGACGCCCTCTTGATATCGCTGCCTTTTAGCAGCACGCTTAGATACAGCATTTGCGTTGTAGGTGTCGCGTACAGAGGCCTTCTTCTTTTCAGGGTCGGCCTTGTAGCGCGCTCGGGCTTTAGCCTTGTTCTCTTGTGATAAAATATCTTCTCGTTTTTGGAGGTATTCCGCTCGTTGCTTAGATCTCTTCTTTTGATTACGCGAAGGCATTTTTAGAAAAACAACTTCACTAGCCAAAGTAAGGTAACGACTAAACTGCGATAGGAACACCAAATAAATTTAGTGCCTGTTGGAGTATTTATACCCCCTAAAATTATACATTTTATTAAGAACTTGCTAGAACTTGCTAGATGGCCATAGAACTTGCAACAAAATAGGGTATTTCTCGCTGTAGTTTCTTTCTAGATGTTAAGAACTTGCTAAAACTTGCTAGATGGCCATAGAACTTGCAACAAAATAGGGTATTTCTCGCTGTAGTTTCTTTCTAGATGTGATATGTGTCCAAATGACATGCTAGGATAACGTGCCGGTAAATTCTGAAGAGATTGGTACTATTTTCGTTCTTTAAAACCGTTCGTAGCTCGAGTTATACCTTCCTAAGGAAGACGACGACGACGACGAACAATTTTTTTGGGAATGGGCACGAGAAGCAGGTTCTTTGTTTGTCTGGAAGCACATAGTTTAATGACATGAAACTAGCATGAAAACGTAGATCTTGGTGTTGTCGTTCGATTGCTGCAACGAGATAAGTGATCCGTTTCTCCGTTGTCCCTCCCGACGCGATTTAAAATTTTTAATGACATTCATCATTCCTCAATCAATCCTATATTGAACCTGCTGCCGCAGGTTCAGATACACAGCTCAGACCCTAATTAGCTGTTATACGGTATGCAAGGATACATGTACAATTAGATCAATGTGGATCAAATAAATGTAAATATAGCCAGCACCAAACAACATGCAAATCTGGTTCAAGAATCAAGCTTAGGTACATGTAATTAATGCAAGTCAAGTTTGGAGAATGGTGATTGAGGAATGAAACCTTTTGTATTGAGTGTCATCTCTGCGAGACTCAGATCACTCATTCCTCACTCATCATCCCAACTTGACTAGGTAAGTCAAGTTGGGATGATGTTGCGTGAGGAATGAATGTAGTACCTCCATATAAATCTTGAGTCAGATATGCATGTTGTTTGGTTCATGCTGGCTATACGGGTTCTAAGCCACAATACTGGACGTGTCGTGGGATTTCTAGTTTGTTTGCTCAGCAGTTCACCACAACAAGGCCAGCAGCATGGAACTAATTTGTACCTTCATCATACTAAATGTGGATCACGTGATCATCTCATCGCATGCAAGTTAAGAACGTGATCAATCGTGAGTGGAAGGTGGAAAAATTGAGCAGGAGAGCGACAATGCAATCAAAGGAGCCCAGTGATATTTTGAGAGCGAAAATGCCAACAAAGGAGCCCAATAATAGTTAGCAGTCAGCAATGTGAGTGTATCGCGTTGTTTTGAATCACTCAGAGTTGGACCACGAAAAGAATAGACAGCAACACATATAATCCGGATTAATGGCCAGTTGCAACGTTATCTCTGGAGAGTGGAGCCATAAAGGTACACCCGTTGATTATACATGTATACGAAGTGTTCAGCGTTGTGTATCCACGCGTGTACCTGTTGAGCGTTTCTGCTTATCATTTGTATCTTATTTTTAACGTGTGCAAGATCATTATTTGTCTAAATTCAAGTGGCTTAGTTTCTTTCCCAAAGCGGCAACTGGAGAAGGCAAAACCATTATTGACAGCATGGAGAACACTCACAACAGGCTATGACGAATCAAGTTTAGCGGCAGAACATCCAGAAGGTGTAAAGATATTTAGAAAATACTTTTGTAATGGACAAAAGGGCTGGTGGTACTAGGTCATTTGAAAGTATCTGAACAAGTCAGTGTCCTCAAATGGAAATGGGTATGTATTAATGCTTATCATGATTGAGTTTTAGATTTTGTGTGCTTATATACCAGGGGGAATGAAACTTGTGCATCAAATGAAGATTGGTTTAAAATTGATGTAAGTCACATATGAGTCTTACCTTTATAACTGAAGTTACCTCACTTTCAGCACACTCCAAGCCAATGCTCAGAGGTATTTGACTAAAAATCATTATTTGCTCATTTCATAACAGGTATCACCATCAAATCATCCTGATCTTGCTGATTCTGAGACACAGGTAGTTTCTTACAACAGCAGCTGGTGTGCATTCCATCAGAAAAAGTAAATTTGGGGGTAACAGATGGTATAAGGGAATGTCAGCTGGTACTACATACCCTGATACCAATTTATCTTACGACTATTCATTATTTATTTAGGCAACGAATGCAATAGCGCTGACAGATGGTGGTCTAAGGATCACAGGTCAAGGCCCTATGTTGTCAGAGGGTTATGAACGAATTAGATGACCTTGGAATGCCACAGCCAGCCATGAAGTCTTCATTGCCTGATGAAATGACAGAGTTGTGGAGAAGGGAGTGATAGCAAGAAATGTGCAGGCTTAACTGTTGCAGGACATTTGACCTACACGTATACCCATGTTTTTAATCATATTCATTCCGTGAAAGGAATGTGTTGAACAAGAGGGGGCATAAGCGTAGCTATAGCGACAGCATAAAATGATTCGATGGGCGTGGCGCTCTGAACGTTGTAATAGTCCATTGCAACAGTTGTAGTAGCGTAGAAATTTGTAGTATTTAATGCTAGCATAGTAAAAATTACGTACATTGAAAAAGTACAGTTTTGATGTAATTTAAAAATTGTGATTACAACGAATTTCCGCAGTATTTACATTAAGTTCCTTGCTAGCTAGCTACAGGAAACTGGCTCTAGAACTAAACACAAATCCCTAAAAAAATTATTTCACATCATCGTGTCCTATAATGAGTATCCATGAGTATAGGCGCTAAATTATATATCTGATCCTGTCACCGTATTGGGGGGGGGGGGGGGGGGGGGGGTTTCCAGGAGCGGACAGGAATTTAGGAAAGATTGTGGGGAAGGTGATGGGGGTAGCGGCAACTATCGATAAGGTTTTCAGATTCAGTGAAATTAATTCTTTACGGTTTTGTGTTTAGTTCTCTGGCCAGTTCCAGCAGCAAGCTAGCAAGTAAATGCGTTCAACATGAATATGTAACTTGACATCTATATACCAAGCCACCAACTTCACAGCAGTCCAACATTTCTCAGGACCCAAGTGCAAACCAAAGCTAACAGAAAGGATGACAGAGGGCCAAGAAGCACCATGAGGTGCTGACACAGAAAGCAAATGCGGTTTATCAGCCAAGCAAAGACTGGTCAAGAAGGAGCTGGAAATCAAGGAGGTCCAACTTTATGGACAAACATCTCTGTCTTGGTGGAGAAGCTATCAGAGATGTCCCTTTATTTGCATCATTTGTAGGGAATAGCCTGTTAAAACTGGCAACTGCTCCAGTAAGGTAAGAATTGTCAGATGCCGCAAGCCCAGTGGAACAGAAGGATGCAATGAATGCTGCACAAGAATGCTTTGAAAGAGAAGACCGAAGACCAAGACCACCTCTGGATAAACTGCTATGTGCCTGAAACCATACTGAAATTAGCTATGCATGATGAGAGGCAACGCTAAGCATCAGTGTCAAAGTGCTGAATAGCCTTAAAGATAAGTATCGTTGGAACAATAGATCCTGCCAAATGGACAAGCTTGGAAGCACTGCTGCACATGAATAAAAGATATAATGCAACTTGGGGGTCTTTATTACCAACATCCTCCAGCTTGGAAAGGAGTTTCAATTTGCAGAAACATTATATGTAGTTGCCAATGGGAGCCCCTATGGTTCAAAATGTGGAAAAACCTTAAGAGCCTCGTGGAACTTCCTCATTCATTCTTGCTGAAGAGCTCACATTTTCCAATGTTCACCAGCAAGCCAAGTGAAGGACCAAGCTCCATGATCATGGAAAGTGCATGAAGCAGGAGCCCCATAGCACCAGAAAAAGCCCACATAAGAACATTAGGAAATACAACGACACATTCACGTATGCCTGTCTGGATACAAGGTTAAAAGCATTCTTTAAGTCCGCCTTCAGCACAGGACCCCCCGATGTAATTTCTGATGGCATATATACCTTTCTCCTATCCCAGTTTGCAGGCTATCCAAATTAATGGGGATCAAAGAATTCAGTTACTTCAGTCCTTAACAACAAAGGCACTTCCCATAGTCATCCTAAATTTTCACCCACAGTGATGCATGGGTCTGTCATCAATCGCACAATCTGGCTTGATTTTATTTAGGGCAGTTACTGCTCCTTCAGCTATAGATTTAGCAAATATCATTAAGGGGCTTTGCTAGAAGCAAGAATTTCAACGAAGAGCATGCAGATGGTGGTTCTGGGGAGCATGAAGAAGGTGCAGAACCTGAAGACCAGAGGGCCCAGCAGTGATGTGATTGGGAATTGATTTGAGAACTCTTAGAAAATTGTGCCCAAGAGATAACGGTGCAGTGTCACTACTGGAGCCAATGGTAGTGGACCACTGGGTGCTTAGATTGAATAAGATTTCATGTTTTGTCATTGTTGGGGCTATATGCCATCTAAAACAAGGACCCTACTTGCTTTACAAATCATACCATCTCTGGCAAGGGAAATAGGTGAGATGTGAACTAGGTAAATCCTGAATGACAGAGAAATCCATTGTGTCCCAAATACAAGTCACAGAGAAAACTATTGATATACATGTAACTGGCGACAGCGGTTGCAAATCGGAATATCCTGCTCGTTAAGACGTTAACCAACTGTCAGGGACACTTGCAAGGGAGAGGGGAAGGGGGGTGGGGAGTCTTTAGACCCAACGATCCCCCCCCCCCCCCCCCCCCCCCCCTCCCTCCACTCTCCCCAGATTCGTCCCTGGGGTGAACGCTCCCCATCAGCTCAGAAGCTATCTCAACTGTGCAGTGAATAGGGAGAGGGGCGTTATTAATTGCCCCTCCCCCTACATCTATTCTCCATCGAACTCTTTTCTTGAGGGAATTGGCTTGTATTTTAGTCTCTGATGATTTCATTGTTGTCAGGCTTAGATCATCACGAAGACGAACCGATCAACCGCAAGTCAGTCGAAGCGACGTTTCATGTCCCGATTGCATGCATGGATGCATGTATATATAAAGCACGAGGCTCTTCCCTTTTCCATCATCGCAACAGCACGAACAGAAGATGAGGCTTGAGACTCTTGTAGTGTTCGCAGTCGTAATTGTGATCGCGGCAGCCGCGGAGATTGGGAAGGCCAAAGACAGCAGCTCTGAATCACAGAGCGACAGCAACTCTGACGGCAATAAGCCGGCTTTGCTCCACGACAGTTATTACGGCGGTCACCGTCATCACGGCAGACACCATGGTGGTCATCGACGACATCACGGTCGCTCCGGATACTCGCGATCGGGCTACGGATCTCGCTACTCGGGGAGCTACGGTTACGGATCTCGGTACTCGGGGAGCTACAGCCGCAGCTATTATTAATTGGAGAAGTGTTTATTATTATACACAGAAATTGTTATAGTGGTTGTTTCAATTGCTGTTAATTAAATGTCTTTTCAGAAATCTTATCAATACGTACCAATCCGAACGAAACGTGCATGCAATGGTACATATTAATGCGTAAAAGGGCACTTCCGCAATAGACCTTATTCACGCGCCATTTTGAATTAATTATTGTGTGACAAAATGTGACAATTATTAATAGTTAACTGGCGGATCCGAATGGCGCTGTCGATATAAGATACCTATTTTGGTTATGATGAAGGTAATTCACAATATATACACACAACAAACGTGAAATAGTGACTGGAACACCGAACAGGGTAAACTGAAACATCAGAGCTCCCTAATGAATGCCATCGCTCTCGTTTTGGTCTGAATTTCCGGGGCATCGATGGAATTCTAAATTGAATAACTCTGCATCAGAACGTGATACAAAAGTGCTGTAAGGTGATGCGCACTTTAGGACCTTTCTAGAATGATATTGTATTCTTTTTTGTGATTATATATTTGAATACAAGTTGCAAAAGGGAGCACAGTTTGCCCTATTCCATCCACCCAAAAATGGAATTATGCCTGTTCGCTAAGTACAGGTACGGCCAAACTTTATTCTGGCGCACTCTAAGCACCATAAATAACCATGCTGTTTTAAACCTTATATTTTAACCGCTTCTACCGACCACCAGAGGGAAAACAAGCCATTGCATAGCGTACAGCCTCGACCGAAACACAGAGCGACTCGTTGCACAGAGATCTTACATAATTCTTCACCTTTGAAGGTTTTAAGCAAGCTATGATGATTTGAAACCCATCGGTACTCTCGCTAACCTCGTAAAACAGTCAGTCGTAAAGAAATCACAAGCGAATCACATGACAATAATTATTCAAAATGGCGCGTGAATAAGGTCTATAGACGGTCTCGAACCATTGGCATTGATCTGATCCCATGCATACAGGACACGCAAAGATAAGGTTACTGCGATAGCGTCACGCATGGCAAAGATTTCTCTACTATACGGATCTCGTGCGCAACTAGAGGCGCTCGAGTATCATCATTTAAAAGCCATCTATGGTCATTGCCATGCGGAAGTGACCTATCGATCTGCAATTGGTCCTGGCGAAAAACCGTCTGGTCAGACCACATTTCGCTTCCAAAAGTGGTCTAGTTTTGGCAGCTGTGGAAGCCCAGTCTTCCATGGAGGTGAATGAGACGATTCACACGCTGAATGTCGGGCGGGAGCAACCCCTATTCAAGTGATTCAGAACATTATTGTTGGTGTGCATAGTTTATGTAATTGTTACGCACTCTCCATAGAGAGGTGTAAGGTTCTCAACCTTAGTCGCGTATAAATATGTACACGCTGTGCAATTGAGAAGAGAATAAGTTGAAGTATCCTGGGCGCAATACGGCGAGCGTCGTGGGCGCGATAACGGACTCTATCACATTTGGTGGCAGCGGTGGGATACGATCAGTCGAACAGTTGGTTGACAATACCACGCGGATCCCAATATTATCATTGAACGGTGGATGACCACGCGTTCCGGTAAAGAATATAAAAGTCCGACGATAGCAGAGGGTATGGAAGAAATTCTCAAGGCGCTTATGGAAGATCGCCGCCGGTACGAAGAGGACGAGCGAGCGCGACGGAAGGAGGAAGCGGAAGAGCGAACGCGACGTGACGAACTAGAGCAAGCGCGACGTAAGGAGGAGGCGGTAGAGCAAGCGCGACGTAAGGAGGAGGCGGAAGAGCAGGCGCGACGGGTGCAGGAAGAGCGACAGCGACGTGAAGAAATAGAGCAAGCGCGACGTAAGGAGGAGGCCGGCGAGCGAGCGCGGCTGGAGGAAGAGCGGAAGATACGGGAGCAACAATTCGTGGTGGAACGTAGGGAGATGCAGGAGTGCATGGAGGCACTAGTCAGACTAGTGAAAACTCCGACTGAGACGCCAGGAGGATCTAAGAACCCAGTGGGGTTAAGTGTGAAGCTGGCACCCCTTTCCGAGAAGGATGACATTGAGGCGTATCTGGTCACATTTGAAAGAATAATGACGGCTCAGAAGGTTGATAAAGGCCGATGGTCGCAATTCTTGACACCGCAGTTAACAGGTAGGGCCCAGTTGGCATTTGCGGCTCTCCCGTCAGAAAGCGCTGCCGATTACGACGCTATCAAGGCTGCGGTACTGGCGAGGTATGATATAAACGAGGAAGCCTATCGGAAGAGGTTTCGCTCTTCATCACGGAGTGACGGCGAAACTAATCGCGAGGTTGCAGTTCGGCTGATGGATCTACTCCAGAAATGGACGAAGACGTGTAAGACAGTCGATGACGTGCAGCAGTTTATTGGAAAGGAGCAGTTCTTGGAAACGCTGAGTAACCCCGAGCAGAAACTTTGGGTGATGGAGAAGAAACCAAAAACGAGTATCGCAGCAGGCGAACTGGCGGATGAATACGAGCAGGCGAGGCAGCCTGGTTTACAGAAGGCGCGGTATGGTCATCAGGTGGGTACCCAGAAACCCATGAGCCAAACCAATTTAACGCCGAGGTGCGATTATTGTGGCTTGCTTGGGCACATGGAAAAGGAGTGTCGCAAGAAGGCAAGCACGAGCAAAGGAGGTGCAGAAAAGGCAAGACTAAGGTGCTTCAACTGCAAGAAGCAGGGGCACGTATCTCGAGAATGCCCTGAAAAAGTGTTGATGTGTTTCGAAGAAGCCGATATTACACAGTCGGGACCATGGGTAGCAGGTTTAGTGGAGGGACGGAAAGTGTCCCGAATACTGTTGGACACCGGTTGTACCCGAACAATGGTGAGGCAACAGTGGGTTCCCACCGAGAAGATCATAGACGGGAAGATGGTGTCCATTCGTTGTGCTCACGGAGACACTAAGCTGTACAACCTAGCGGACTTGACCCTACACATACGGGGAGTCCCAGTTAAGGTCGAGGCGGCAGTGGCCGAACGTTTACCAGTTGACGTGATACTGGGGACAGACGTTCCCGAGTTGGGCAACCTAATAAGGGATCGGACTACAAAGCGAGACAAGGCTAAGCCGGCGTGGCCTCGACAAGAAGACGTAATGGTGGTGCTAACAAGAGCACGAGCCAGACAGCAGCTAGAAGAAGAAATGGTTCGAAGGGCACGGCAGGAACGGTCAGGAGTACGGCCAAACGCTATTCCAAAGGATGGCCAGGAACAGTTACGTTTGGCCGGGAAAATAGCAGAAGGGCAACGACACGAGGCTACCAACGTCGAAGCGGCGATTGGTCCAGCTAAGCGGCCGGACAGTACGGACCTGAACCAGATCGTGTTGACCCCAGATGCTCGAAACGAGGTACCAGGAGAAAAGGGCCTCAACATATCAAGGGATCTTGGTCGTTCACAACAGTGTGATCCATCGCTCCGGGAAGTGTGGGAGAAGGCTGAACAGTCTAACGGCCCTAATGAGGAGTTCTTCAAGAGAGATGGTCTGCTTTATCGGAGGTGGAGACCTCCAGGACGCAGCGAGGAGTATGAGTGGGAGCAACTGGTCTTGCCGAAGCAGTGCAGGAAAACAGTGTTAGAGTTGGCCCACGATATTCCTATGGCTGGTCACCAAGGCCGTGATAAGACAAGGCAGCGTATTCTACGCAGGTTTTATTGGCCGTCCTTATTCAAGGATACGGAAATGTATTGCAAGAGTTGCCGGGTTTGTCAGAAGTCATCTAAGCGAGGGGTAAAGCCAGCTCCGTTGGTACCACTACCGGTCATATCGGAACCATTCAGCAGAGTGGCCATGGACATAGTGGGTCCCCTGCCTCGCAGCCAAGCGGGAAATCGTTATATTCTGGTGGTGTGCGATTATGCTACGCGCTACCCTGAAGCCATACCACTGAGAACCATCGACGCGGAACATATCGCGGAAGAACTAATCAAGTTATTCGCTAGAGTGGGAGTGCCTAAGGAAATCCTCACGGATCAAGGCAGTAATTTCATGTCACAGCTGCTGGCGGAATTGTACCGACTGCTGGGGGTTAAGGCGATCCGAACTAGTCCCTACCACCCTCAGACGGATGGTCTCGTCGAGCGGTTCAATCAAACGTTGAAGGGAATGCTGAGGAAGACGGCACATGACGGAGGGAAATACTGGGACAAGCAAATCCCATATTTGCTATTTGCGTACCGCGAGGTGCCACAATCTTCTACAGGGTTTTCCCCATTCGAGCTATTGTATGGTCGAGATGTGAGAGGCCCCTTAGACATCCTACGTGAGACGTGGGAAGCGAGCCCCAAGAGCGAGGAAACGGTTGTTAGCCATGTATTGGAGACGCAGCGACGGTTGAAGGAGATGGCCGACATAGTAGAGGAGAACCTAGTGATACGGCAGGGAGCACAGAAACAGTGGTACGACAAGAGGGCACGTTTGAGGGAATTCAAATCCGGAGATCCAGTTTTAGTATTGTTACCTACGACGACAGACAAGCTCACAGCACAGTGGCAAGGACCTTATCAAGTGCTAGAACGGAAGGGCAAGGTGACCTATTCGGTTGATATGCACGACAAAAGGAAACGAACGAGAGTCTTCCATGTGAACATGCTGAAGGCATTTCAGGTGCGGTCGGAGGAGACATGTTTTTTGGAGGAAGTTTTACAGGAAGGAGTAGACGAAATTCCAGCATGGAAGGATGATACGGTGGGCGAGGCGAGTTTCGGTGAACAGTTAAGTACTGACCAAGCCTTTCAGATGAAGGGAGTGATGGATGAATTTCAGGAGATCTTCAGCAATCGACCTGGTAGAACCAACTTGATGCAGCATCACATTAGGACAGTAGATGCTCGTCCTGTAAGGATGCGTCCATACCGATTACCCCATGCATATCGCGAGACAGTACTCCAGGAGTTAGAAGAGATGGAACAGCACGGAATCATCGAGCAGTCTACTAGCGAGTGGTCATCGCCAATTGTCTTGGTCAAGAAGAAAGATGGAACGATGCGGGTATGCGTTGACTATCGCCGACTGAATGCCGTTACACAGGTAGAAGCATATCCCATGCCCAGAATAGATGAGATCATTGACCAACTTGGAAAAGCGCGGTATATCTCAACTCTCGACCTTACGAAGGGTTATTGGCAAATGCCTGTGGCCGTGAAAGATCGACCTAAAACCGCATTCATCACTCCAAGGGGTTTATTTCAATTTCGGGTAATGCCGTTTGGATTGAATGGTGCACCGGCTTCCTTCCAACGACTCACGGATACTTTGGTGAGAGGCTGCGAAGCTTTTGCAGCAGCGTACCTAGATGATGTGGTGATCTACAGCAGTACCTGGAGAGGTCATATCGAACATTTGCGAACGGTTTTGCAACGCATCAAGGATGCAAATTTGACAGTGAAGTTGGCTAAGTGTCAATTCGGGATGAAGGAATGTGTTTACCTTGGACATGTTGTGGGGAACTGTACAGTCCGACCGGAGACGAATAAGATCGGTGCTGTCGAATCCTTCCCTCGTCCTGATACTAAGCGGGAGGTCAGAGGATTTTTGGGTCTTACGGGATATTACCGTCGATTTATCCCAGACTATGCTACGATATCGTTACCTTTGACAGACTTAACTAGAAGGACGTCGCCAAACGTAGTACAGTGGAACGAGGAGTGTACCAAGGCTTTTGAAACGCTTAAAAGATGTCTATGTTGTGACCCTGTTCTGAAGAGCCCGGATTTCACACAACCGTTTGTTCTCCAAACCGATGCTTCAGATAGAGGAGCGGGGGCGGTCCTGAGCCAACATGGAGCTGATGGGGAGGAACACCCTGTTGCGTACTACAGCAGGAAATTTCTACCAAGAGAGGAGCGATACTCGACTGTTGAGAAGGAATGTCTTGCGATTAAACTCGCGATCGCGGCATTTCGAGTGTACTTGTTGGGACGAAGATTTACCATCCAAACGGATCATCGCTCACTCGAATGGTTAGATAAGCTTAAGGAGAGCAACCCCCGGTTATGCAGATGGAGTCTCTCACTACAGCCTTATCTGTACACAGTGGAGCATAGACCTGGCAAGGCTAATGGGAATGCAGACTGTCTCTCACGATGCGCAACAAACAAGTTTGTTGTAGGAGAGGAGGAGAGGAGTGTGGAAGCCCAGTCTTCCATGGAGGTGAATGAGACGATTCACACGCTGAATGTCGGGCGGGAGCAACCCCTATTCAAGTGATTCAGAACATTATTGTTGGTGTGCATAGTTTATGTAATTGTTACGCACTCTCCATAGAGAGGTGTAAGGTTCTCAACCTTAGTCGCGTATAAATATGTACACGCTGTGCAATTGAGAAGAGAATAAGTTGAAGTATCCTGGGCGCAATACGGCGAGCGTCGTGGGCGCGATAACGGACTCTATCACAGCAGCCAAAAGTGGTCCGGTGTCACAGGAAATTTGGATTCTAGGAATTTTGACGCGGCGTCAATATTTCCTAGGAAATTTGATCGCCTTAATTTTTTGAAGCGTCAATTTTTCCTCAGGATATGCGGTCGCCTTAGGAAACTTTGCCGCTTAATGAATAAGTGCGGGTAAACCTATCGTTCGCTAGGTAAACCTAGCGATCTTTGTGGGTAGATTAATCTACAGCCCTTGCTATTTTATTGTCTGAAATGGCGTCTTCTCGTGTGTGTGGAAGCAGGCTTTCAGCAGCGCCTCTAAGTGTGGGGTTTGATTAGTGCCGTTTTACCAGAACTTGGTGCAAAGATAGTGTGAAAAGTCAGAGATTGCGATTGAAAGATGCATTGATGCGCTCGTATGGCACGGAATGGAAGGTGATGTAGAAATACAAGGGGAGGTAATAGCAAAACCTAAAAAGAATACTAGAAGGGTGAAGTGGCATATTGGAGATCATGCAGTATTTTGAAACTGAACACGCTGCTGTTTTCTGGAAAAAATGGGAGAGTCTTCAATACTGACCAATCCCGTTCCGCATACGTACAAGGCATTTTCGTGTGTCTTTTAATAGTATACAGTCGACAATGTCCTAGCGTTATATGTCACCATCAGTATCCTAGAGTACTCATGTATTCGACAAACAGAACAAGAATTTTTACATACATTTAACAGTTTCAAAGTGGCTGTTGATATTTGAGATGTAAATGGCTTCGTTGTGTGTATCATTAAATGCTACTTCCGGCTGGTGCCTTAGCCATTTGTTAGTAGCTTCAGATGGGGAATACACATGTATTGTAGTGTGCAACACAGATGCTGTTGCTATTATCTCCATTTCAGTAGCCCACACACTAAAATTGCACATTTTTGTCTTCTTCAAATATTGCATCATTGTTGTCATAGTGCCAAGGATCGAGGGCTGACAGCATTTTATTTGAAGTAGCATTTTCAAGCAAGTAAGAAGTCGCTAGTGTTCTGAATTCCTGATGGTCCTCCTGTGACCCCGTTAGAACCTGTGAAATTGCCCTAAAAAAGCAGTTTCCGTCACCCTTGATCCTTGTTGTCATCTTTGGTGCTTGTGTTATACCAATGCAAGATGGTTTATTAGAATGCCTGTGGTTTCCATGATGAAGTTTCAAACCCAATTGGCAACATCTATCCCTTTGCCACTCTTGACAAACTGGTTGATGATACTCAACAAATGGAAACACCTCTTCTGTTATGATTTCACAGTTTGGGGATGGCCAATTGTCATATGGTAGTTTATCTGTGTTGCAATTGGATGTATTCGATGATGGTCGATCAAAAACTACATTATTTGTATAGCGTCATCTATCCGCAGTTCACCAGTATAATCATCTCAAATAGTTATGGCATCATCTCCCAGCAGTGTATGAACGGCTTATTGCCTTGTAATATATGGGCGACATTATCGCAAATTTTGTCTACCGCGGAGTACCATTTTTGGTATATTCAAAGGTATACCATGCAGAAAGGACTTATGACTTGGCTAAAAAAAGAAGAAAAGAAATAAACAGAGATCAAACTGCGTCGATTCGGCTGCCATCACCTATACTCAACACGGTACGTATACACGGCACACGGCACGATATATTGTCGGATGGTCATATTAACTTTAACGCCGTCTTTATGGGTTCCCCACATCTCAACGCTATTTACATCGGAGTCACGCCCATGAGAGAGAAAGTAGCTAAAGGGAGATGTTATAAAGACATAGCAGCGGCGGATACAGGTTTTGGGGGGGGGGGGGGGGCACGGATGGTGGGTGTGGCTGGGGGTGGGGTCGGCTTCTGGCCCGATATGAAAAGCGGTGGGGGGGGGGGGGGGGGGGGGGGGGGGGTGCTGTCGGTTTATGGCCCGATACGAGGAGCGGGGGGGGGGGGGGGGGGGGGTGCTGTCGGATTCTGGCCCAAAACGAAGAGCGGGGGGGGGGGGGGGGGGGGGGGGGGTGCTGTCGGTTTCTGGCCCGATACGAAGGGCGGGGGGGGGGGGGGGGGAGTATGGTCGCGTATCGGGGGGCCCGGGATATAGTACAGTAGTAGAGTTCATGCGTGCGGATATCAATAGACAGCGCAATCGTGCAGCTATATTATAAAATGCGGCCCGAAAAGTTATGAATTTATAAATGAAGGGGGGGGGGGGGGGGGGGGGGGCACGTGCCCCGAGTGCCCCCCCCCTGGATCCGCCGCTGCATAGACTATAGTCCACGGGACTATACATGTAGCTAGTTAATCAATGGTTAATGCAACCCATCTTTTTTGTAGGGTGGGCATCGTGCATGCGTTTTCGGCATGCTACACCACCGTGCACCTATACTCACCTATACGTACGTACAGACCTACCACGCACACACACGGACGTACAATGACACAGACGCGCGCGCTCACACACACACAACACACACACACATGCACACACACATGCACACACACACACACACACACACACACACACACACACACACACACACACACACACACTTATAAACGGCTAATGACGACTATACAACTGGGTGCATGTGTATGTGTTAGATCCCTTTTCGCTGCCATGACCCCATATATCAGTTCCGTATAGCTGCATGTGATATAAGCCTGTTTAAACCTTGAGAATAGACATTTAACAGCCACAGTCTGCAAAGAACTATAACAATCCCTATCTATATGCCGCACTTCTGCAATTAATAATAGCTGCGGCTGTAGTCGGATCCGTAGCTCCCCGAGTAGCGAGATCCGTAACCGTAGCTCCCCGAGTAGCGAGATCCGTAGCCCGATCGCGAGTATCCGGAGCGACCGTGATGTCGACGATGACCACCATGGTGTCGGCCGTGATGACGGTGACCGCCGTAATAACTGTCGTGGAGCAAAGCCGGCTTATTGCCGTCAGAGTTGCTGTCGCTCTGTGATTTAGAGCTGCTGTCTTTGGCCTTCCCAATCTCCGCGGCTGCCGCGATCACAATTACGACTGCGAACACTACAAGAGTCTCAAGCCTCATCTTCTGTTCGTGCTGCTGCGATGATAGAAAAGGGAAGTGAGCATCGCGCTTTATATACACATACACTCATTTTGTCATAAAATGCCGTTTCGACTGACTTGCGGTTGATCAGTTCGTCTTCGCGATGATGTGCGCGTAACAACAATGCATGGAGTCATCAGGTTGCCTAGTGTCTGGAATAGAAGTCAATTCCCTCCAGAAATGAGTTGAGGGGGATGAAAGGAATTCTTCGTCTTTATCGCAGGGAGGGGGGGCGATAAAGGGAGATGGGCAGTTATAGTACCCCTCCATTTTTTCAATTGTACATTTTAAATTACAATTACTACTGAGCCACATGGGGGACCGTTCTCCCATAACTTCTAGAAGAGGGTCGATCTCTCTTATTATCATGCGCCCCACCCCCAACACATGCACAACTTTTCTTAAATTCCTGATCCGCTCTCCGATATGGTGCCATAAAATACTGATATATAGGCTGGTGCATGTGGATTAATGCGTGCCTATGTACTGAGATAATCACTTGTCAAGGATGAACAGAGGGGTATGCACATTAAAATTAACTGAGAGCGTAAATAAACGATCCCGCGAAACCAAAGGGCATGATAATCATTTCTTCAGATCACTTCTGAGAGTACCGCGTGCTTGCACGTGCTGTAGTCAGCTGCATGGTATCAGTTTCATTTTCCGGGTGAAGATATCTATTTTTTTTTTTCTAACTGACAGCCTATCATGCGTCACCTGAAGGTACGTGGTCATGAACATGCACCGTCAGCTTAGAGAATGGCTCAGGTATGGAGTGGCTTTGCACGCGATACAGATGGTGTTGGTATAATGAATTAACAAGTTAAATATCTGAAACAATTTTATGTTGACTTGTTATATATGGTGTGACCTCGTTCCTGTATAGCATGATAGGCAGGTACAGAACATGTATCTGCATTGCACCTTTAATATGAATTTGCATCCTATGAACCCCAATAAACTGAGTTTCAGTGATGAGTACGGTACGATTATACATGGGCATCACATCTACATGTATTACTATTCTTGTATGCATACATGAATACGCTGTAGGTATGGAGCTCCGGGATCAATAATCAGTAATAGTTTAGGGAGTTTGTTAATGCCAAAGACTATTCGTCCTCACTGGTATCCGACACAAGATTCTTCAGCTTATCAACCCTCAGTGCAATGGTTTAGTTGAGTGTTATAATCAGACCATTCAGAGGTCTCTGATAAAGCTTGTCAATGAGAAGCAAAATAATTGGGACATGTTTCTGATGGGGTCTTGTTTGTCTATCTCACATCTACTGCTGTGCAGTGCATACTTGGGAATGATCTAGCGTTCTCCTCAAAAACAAATTGTTTTGAAGTATCAGCCTGTTCAAAGACAAAGAAGCTCCAATGGCTGTGGTTTTTTTGCTTTGGCAACTGCTACTACATTATGTAGTGGGTCATCGCCCAGTACAGTTGTCAACAATCAACAATTTATTCAAAATAATTTGCTGGATTGTTTAATGAATCATGTTCCTTTCTACACAGCGACTGCCATTTAGACATCCTACTTCTGAAGTAAAAATTGATGTATTCTGTAATTGCAGTCTACCACAATTAAGGAGCAAAGCGGATACAGCTGAGTGCGACCACCAATGTGGTGAATGGTTTCATGACACATGTGAGATGATTCCAGGTGCTGATTGGAAAAGAAATGCTTCGTGGCCGTGCGCAGATGTTTTTTGCAAAAGCTTCCTTAGCGCGTTGTAGTCAATCAGTATATCATTGTTTGTGGTGCATCTTATCAGCTACGATGATGTTAGCGTTACACCGGCATATTCGCGCTTCCCAAGTTGCGACAGTTGGGCAGCTTTTATGCATGTGTGGAGGAGAGAGAGTGGGAATAAGTATATATAGTCCTGCATGGGATGAACTACGGTGGGGGACAATTGATCCTAGGATAGGATGTCCGGGGGACAACGTGTCCTAGG
>OY811977.1:6670877-6693552 GCA_963681505.1 Eunapius fragilis | reverse complement strand
CATCTAAGCACCCTGCATTTATGCTACGAGAGCACGCAAAATATAAATCGCCTGCGGTTGTAAAACTTTCCATTCCAGTGTACCATGACTGCGTGTGTTTCTTTTCATTTTCGGTTTTGACATACCTACTACTTTCGATTGGTTTTCAGATCACACCACACTGAAACTCGGGGGGTAATTCACCTTCGATAGCAGAATTAATGTTATAGTTAAGGGATTGGAAACGAGCCAATTCAATACTAGTTAACACCTGCAGCTCGCACATTTGGGCACTGTAAGAGGTTTGACACTCCGAACGGTCGACCTACGTAAATGACCGTGAAGTCGAAATCTTATTTCTCCACAAAAATACATCGCTCTTCTCAAGGTCGTCGTATTCTAATGTACGCAGTTAGGAGAGGGCATATTGACATGACTGAAAAATGTCATCAATTGTGCTATGAACGAAGATATAAATATATTTATTTGTTTTTTCCATAATCGGAACCTACGCGAGTAGGTTTCATATAGGAATCCTGCAGTATCATGTATGGTACTTTTTGGCTTTCATCTCAAGCTGCGTAACGAATCACAGAGTTGAGAGCAATGCACAGGTGTCATGTAGAAAATGATACCTTGAATATTCGTCAGGAGGCTTCCTATAACGTTATCGCATATCACTGCTCCATTCCGTTTCACAACCATTTGGCAATATGGTTGGACATTTATAAATGAAGCCGTAGGGACCCTGAAATCATCAAAAAGGCCTCAGAGACACCCCTTCCACAGCGTGCAGGGATATTACATATAAGAAATTGAATCACGCCCACGACACGTGGCTATTATAAAATTATTGCATTTAGAAATAGCTAGCTGATGTAATTGGGTATTTTTAACCGAATACCAAATGAGGTACTATTCGCTTTAGTTAATTGCCCGAACAGTTAGGCGTCGAACAGACACCCGAAGATAACCTGCGGACGCATTCTGAAGCGATTGGTACACTTGGCGTGCTTTACAAACGTTCCTGTCGTGAGTTATACTCTCCGGAAGGATCGAAGAAGAATAAGACGAAGAAGACAACGGAGGAGAAATTATAGGTGGGACTGAGTACGGACGATGGGGACGAGTATTTTTGTTCTCTGAAAGTACACCGTCCTATGACACAGATACAGCGCAGAAATGTTCTCCTTTTTGGTATCGCTCGATTGCCACTAAGAGCGAAGTGACCCGATTCTTAAATGTCCCGCTAGACGTGAGTGACGTTTTTATAATGACATTCATGATACTGCAGGATTCCTATATGGAGCGTACTCGCGTAGGTTCCGATTATATTTTCCCTTCTGATAAGACCTTGTTTCCTTGCTTTTTACACCACCAATTGCCTGAAAATCCTATATCCCACTAAAATTCTCGTAGAGAATGTTTTTATTTACTTGTTTCATTGATTTTTTCTGTATGCCGATTCTAAAACGTCGTTATTTAATATTAATTATAATTTTCGAACTTGCCCGTCATATTTTTGTCTTGTGCAGTCTACGGAGGTTTTCTAAGAATCACCCTACTGCTAAGAGAAGGTTTCCTAACGTGACGGAGCAGGCAGCGTTGCAATTTAAAGTGAAAAAAAAGCCCCGCGTGGCCTAGGGAGACCACTGGGTCGTCGAAGGAAAAGTCTTCAGCAGGCGACGGAAAATTTGTCTGAGAGAGAAAATTTCCTACCACGTTGTCGCGGGAGCTCCACTTAAAACGCTTACAGATATTCTCCTACGTATGTGAAGCGTTTCAGAGCAGGTAACAAGACACCAAGACCCACCAAAAGATATGGACGCTTTTGAACCTCTCAGTAGGTGTTAACGATGTAACGCGGAGTGCCCACTACCAGTGATGCGCTGACGTGACTCGTTTCCAATCCCCTTACTATGGTCTAACAGATCCCTGTAGATAACCTGCGGACACATCCTGAAGCAATTAGTACACTTGGCGTGCTTTACAAACGTTCCTGTCGTGAGTTATACTATCCCTTTGACACTTCTTACACTAACACAAGAGGACCTGGTACCATACCAGTAGACCTCAATGGTAGATGTGCAGAAGCAGAGGAGATAGGGGACAGTATTATTATATTTGCTTGCTCATTCATATCATCGTTCATTACCTCGAGCAAGGTATAAAATGATATGGTGTTTCCCATAATTTAATGCTTTACTTTGATTTGTGTTATGGATAGATGTCGGACAGTGACGGCGATGACATGATGCGAGCCATGGCGGCAGTGTCCCCAACCGCTCCTGAGCCATCACCTCCACCCTTTGAACATGCAGGTCCAGGAGTCGCTTCGCCACGTCCAGGTCCAGATCCAGGAGGAGTCCAGCACCCTGGCAGGTCCAGGAGTCGCTCCGCCATGTCCTGGTCCAGGACCAGGATATACTGCTGTATATCCTGGTGTATTAAGGTGAAAAAAAAGGTGAAAAAAAAAAGGTGAAAATAAAACCCCGCGTGGCCTAGGGACACCACTGGGTCGTCGAAGGAAAAGTCTTCAGCATGCGACGGGAGATTTGTCTGAGAGAGAAAATTTCCTACCACGTTGTCGCGGAAGCTCCACTTAAAACGCTTACAGATATTCTCCTACGTATGTGAAGCGCTTCAGAGCAGGTAACGAGACACCAAGACCTACCGAACTAAAGATATCCTGGTCCAGGATACACAGGACACACTTCCGGACCCCTTCCTCCTGGACCCAGGTTTAATCCGTTCCTCCCACATGGCTGTCTGCTCTCATTGAACGCGTGGAAATTAGGCCGCCGCTCAGAAATATTATGCACTTATCAATGGTAACTGCAACCCCCCCCCCCCCCCCCCCCCCCCCCCCCCCCAATCCGGGACATATGGGGGATTTGACATTTATTAAATCAAATGCCCCACTGTTGGGGACTAATAACTGGTCAAATGACCCCTCCTCGACCCGTTACATGTTTGATACCTACGGTTTCGTTCCTGCTATTCAAAACGAACGCGCGTTAGCCTTTGTGAGTATACAGCTGATTTTGTGCCGCTATAAGAGTTGTAGTTATAATTGTACTTAAGTCTAGTAGCTTGGTATTAAAGCGCATGTTCTTGTTTCCGGTGAGGTACAGGCTAGGTATGATGTTGCGTACCTACCGTGAATGTGCCAAGGTCGTCACAAGATTTGAGCTGCAAAACACGCCGATAGGGGGAGGTCACAAGCTGTTATACGATTAAAATTCATTTTCCGCGGTCGAGGTCAAATCCCCGTGTACGGTCAAATGCGCACCGCAATAATCTGATTAGCCGGTCAAATCCCCCACTAATCCACTATATGTCCCGCAGGGGGGGGGGGGGGGGGGGGGGGGGGGGGTTGCAGTTACCATCGATAGGTGCATTATAGGACGATATTGCATGTGGTCACAACCGATGACCTTTGGAATGTGCTATACACAAAGCATACGGAATACTGTGATAATGTAAATCACGTTACCTTACCGTACAAAACGTGACTGTATAGTGAATGGAAGTGAGGGACTTATTTCAGCGCGCATGGACCCCGTGAGTCCTAATGGCTATAGCCACTAACAGGAAGTTCCATGGGCTATAGAACAACGTTTTCCGTGTACGTCTTACCTAGTTTTGCTTGTTTGTATTCCACGCGTGTGGTCACGAATTTTCTTAAGCAGTTTTCAAACGATAAAAGTAGCCATTTTTTGCTTTTCGCTTCAGCTGTCAAGAGGATCTCGCATGAATGTGTGCACAAAATGATAAAACTTGAAGCTTTTCTGATGTTTACTACAGCTCAGGAAGATTGAAGACGAACGTGCAGTGCATGGATTGCTGGTTGAAGATGTAAGTACACAAAGTATTATGATTTTATTCTTTCTTGTGCAGGAGGGATAGCAGCTACAACTTGTGGGGAAATACTTATTAGGTGTTCCTTCACTATGTATAGGAGATGCTGTACGTTATCAGTAATTGTAGTGTATGATGGGCTAAGTCGTGTGAACTTAGCATGAATGGACTCAGCACCTTGTTCGTCAAGTAGGCCAAATCCAACACGGAAAGACTTTGCCCATGGAACAGCATGGTCTTCCAATACATGCATTTTTATGGGGACTGTTGCCTGGGGGAAGGATTCGCGGAAGAACGTCATGAACTCTCCCACGGCCTCTGTAAAAATAATATTGTTGTCTTAGTTCACATAAACATCTGAAGGTCCATTACCAACCTGAGGCATGAGCTTGTGTCTCATCAATGAAATTGTGGTCGTAGATGTTATGGCATCTTGCAAACATTGAAAATGCTTTAACCAGAATATCAGTACAATGTTCTGCCTATGTTACGATGAGGCAATTTATTCTTAGCTGTTTCACATAGAGACCTGCACAGCTTCTGAATGTTAAAAAGTGTAGATGTCTCATTCATGTAGTTGTTCGTATTACACTTATGGTACCTTTAGAGCCTTATTTACATGATTTCCAACTAAAGCACACTAAAATACTGTTGACGGTGCACTCCAACTGACTGTAATGCATCATTCAACGCTTTAACAAAGGGGCCTTCCTTTTAGAAAATCCCTTTTCCACAATAGCTTTAGATTTAGTTACCTCTGCTTCCTAGAAAAATCATGGCCTGTATTACACATTTTTAATGTTTAGTGCATATGGCTTACTATTTTTCCAAGATGTTTCTTTTTTTCTTCACATTGCACAACAAAATCAGCAGTACTGGGTCTTTCTCCCCAATCACCAGGGATACATACGTTGTCATTAGCCGCAATGCAGCATATGCCTCTATGATGGATTGATCTAACCACAACCTGCACGCTGCTCCTTCCCTCTAGCTGCCAGATATCCAACACCTGTACCAGACCAAGGAATACGTGCATAGTACACATTATGTATTGCAAAAGGTCCTCATAAACGTCTTTCTAGACCTGGAGGCTTTCGCTATTCAGTTGCTTTTAGCACCTGATCCATCCTTTGTCAGGGTGGTAGGTCGTGAACCCTGACAGCCTCCTCAGCTTGCTTTAGCTCAGATTGCAATAAGCGAAGCATTTGCAGCTCTTGGCTATTTGTGTCAAAGCTGGAGTGGGCTTCCTCAATTGAAAGCAGGGCTAGTTCAAGGTCGAGGGCATGATACTCATCTTCAAAAAAAAACCATAAAGCTTTGTAAAATTGCCCATAGTAATGTGAAGCCCGGAGTGGGGGGGGGAGGGGTGCAGACCTTGTGCACGTGTGTTTTGTGGGTGTGTGTGTGCACACGTATGCATGTATGTGTAGTTATGCAAAAATATTTTACGAAATGCATGTTTACCTGTTCAATTAAGAGGTTAAATATAGGTTCCGTGATGCAGTTGTAAAAGTGCTGTACTTTTTTCCTGCGCACTCCTGATGCAATGTAGAGCTGATGGTCAGTGCATATGGATTCATATTTTCTTGGTGGTGCATGTTCTCTGGCTGAGAGAGGTATTACCATGTTCTCGTGGAAGACCAAGCAATACAAGAATGGGTAGCATCCTATAACAAAGCTAAACTATTGGTACGCATTTTTTTGGCCCCAGTTTCTCACATACAGCTTGCTCCAGATAGCCCATACATTCTAGTAATGAACTCGTAGTCCCCACACATGACCAACTTGAATGTGTATTGCCTGTTTGTGTTATGATCATTTTATTCTTTATGCTGTCATGTTAGATCACTGTTCATACCTCCATTCCATCCCTTGCAGATGTACTACTTGATCTTTATAACGGTCAAGTGCTATTGGAGGTTGGTAACACTGTCGCCAGCTTCAAAGCAGCAAAACACACAAGTGTTGTGGTCTGAGTTAGGCGCTGCAACATTCACTATCTAAAAGTTCATCTTGAATGAGCCGCCTCCTTTGCCCTCTCCATGCTTTAGCCATATCTCACTAGCAGGAATGACCCCATCGTGCCAGGCAAGCAGTCCTGTCCTGCATTAGGTTTCTGAACGAATTAATTGCATATCTGGTGTGTGCCTTAAGCTACCCGAACCTTTGTTTCTCTTCCAAAAGGTTAACAACCTTTAGTACCACATCTGGAATGTAAAGCAGCTCCTCACCACCAGAGGTGGATCCAAATAAAAACAGAGCCATCTCTCCTTTCATGCTGTCGCCCATAATTAGTCGGCAAATGTAGTGCTTCCTCTCCTCCCCAGCTAGAGATACTCCCTAATGCTTTGAGCCACCTGGACAAGTAGTATGTTAATTTTTATGATGTGCAAAAAGTTCTTTACTGTCTTAGAAGCCTCAGTCTATTCCAGGGAATAGTAAGGCCAGTTTTACTGGCCAATACTTCAGCTGGGCCAGTTGAGATGTTTGTTATCCCTGCCTTCTCCAGTAATGACTTCTTCTCTTCATCATTCAATGTGAGCACCTCGCTCTCAAGCAGGGCGGATGGTTCCCCTCCACTGATGACACTTCTAGTTGGGTGCATCTCTGAACACCGTGTTTTGACAGTCCTGGACAAGCAGCTGTAGTTGGATGCTGGGCTTTTGTTAACTACATGAATATCATTGGCTACAAGGTATGGTCAAACATAACATAACAATTTAAGTGGCACTAAATGCACCTAACCATATCCCTCCAGTAACCAGCTGTACTGTGGCTTGATCAGGGCTTACTGCTTCTCTTTCCTCACCAGCAGTAGAATTGTGTGCACTCATGTTCTTCATAGTATCCAGCATTTACATCCCTATGGCACACTACATACTGAACCAGTACATCGTTTATCAGCACTTGTATAAGGTTGGATGCTGGTCTGATCTCAGTGGGGACCAATTCACCATCCAGCCAGCAGCAAGGGCACACTGTGGCTGAGGCTGTCACTCGCTCTACAGTGCAACTGGTGCAGGCCGGCTTTTTGCATGGCAGCTCAAGGGGCTGTGAAAGCACGTTTGCACATACCACACATTTCAACTCATCAAGGACAGTCGTGTTGTTCTAGCTTGACAATGATGGGTACGGCTTCCGTGAGAAGACTGGAGGAGGGGCAATATTCTAAAGATGTGCAGCTACCATGTGTGAGGCCTGGTTGACTTCCTCTGCCAACAGTGAGCGTTCTGTAGTTACCCTCCTTTTGCTATAACTTTGAAGTGCTCACACACCTATGTATAGCATAGGATGTTACATGTGTGAACGCTAGCAGGGCTTAGGATATATGTACCTTACACCCTTCATTTCTATGTTCCTCCCATTCAAATGGTGTCAGTGTATACTTATGGTGCACTTCTTCTGCCCTGGCAGAAATGATTCTCTTCATTGAAAGGTGACAGCACTCACAAAAGCGTTCTGGGTGCATGTGAGCAATGTCAGTGGAGGTGTTCATTGCAAAAGCTGTTAGCAGATCATCTGCGAATCCTTTGCACTCATAAGTGCTTTTCTTTTGCCCACTCTTCATTAGCGTTTTCCCACAAACTCTGCATTTCAGCGGCAGTTGTTTTGTGTGTTAATCCATCCCTGCAACCCGCAATATGCATCGATTATTCATAAGATACACTCAAGATTTTTCTGGTGACAGAAAATTCGTGACCAGATCTGGTTCGTCAGTTCAGTGACTGACATGCCTTGGCTTGACCGACAGACTAGTCTTACCTCCAGATCAACCTCAGGTAGCCCGTTCTATTCCCACCTAACCGAAATAAGTACCGCATGGGGTTATAAACACGACGGTAGGCCTGAAATTTGGAAAATGCGTGAGAATTATAAATAAAAGAGCATGAAAGGTTGTGTTATATATTAGTTTAAATATTTCAGTTACTACTTCTTCTAAGAAATTGTGAGCTTTGAAACATAAGCATTTTTAATGAGGTGTTTCTTCACTATCTATTAGACAGGTACCGTAATGTTTTAATTATAAACCTAGTTTCCAGCCGCGTGCAACCGTGCCCACGAGGAAGACAGGGGCGGCGCGGCTTCAAGGCGTGGCCAGGCGCCAAAACAAAATTTTTATAATTGTGTCATTAACAATAAATGAAGTGTATTGCTGCTTTTAAAAAATTAAATGTTTTAATGGTACACCCACACCTACAAAATTGAATGGCCACGAGATTCTAAAATAAAACTGTCATTTGACGTTCTTGCTACCTGGGTCTATAAGTTTCAAGAACTAAATACAATACTAAATCCACCAAAAAAATTTAGGAAACAAGTGACAAAAACATTCTCTATGCGAGAAGGTTGGTGGTATATAGGAATCAATGGCAATGGTGGTGTAAAAAGCAAGGGAACAAGACTTGTGATTGAAAAGGAAAAATGAAATAGACCTATATTAGCAGCATGTTGTCATGTTTAACTGTGTGTGCTAATATAGGTCAATTTCATTTTTCCTTTTCAATCACAACCCTTGTTCCCTTGCTTTTTACACCACCATCGCCTTTGATTCCTATATACCACCAACCTTCTCGCATAGAGAATGTTTTTATCACTTGTAATACTACAAACCAAAAAGAGACATTGCAGTGTAAAAATTTATGCTCTATCAGGCACTGGCATGGGTTTTGTATTATTTTAGCAACCGACCTAATGAAATGAAAGTTATTTGCGTCACAAATTCTGTTTGACTTGAAAATGCTAAGTAAGCTGTATTGTACATGTTAGAGTGTCCTTTAAAGACTTCCACTAGTGGACTCCTCGCTAGCTCCATCAAGTCTCCTTCATCCACAACACTACAAGGCCACCAGCTCCTCTGCATCAGGGCTTCCATCTTTACCAGCAAATGCTACCTCCTTCACATGTATGACACCACTTCAAGGCCACCAGTGGATGATCCCTGCTCTCCACATCCCGGCACCCCTTTTACCACATATGCCACATTTCCACACACACCCGCCTCCACACTCTACACCCTCAGTAGATCATGATTACTTCCACCTCCACAAGTAGACACCATTTGGGGATCCTAATATAGCAGCCTGGGATAAGGGATCTGGTGGAATTATATACTGTTACAGTCTAATTGGACACCACTGGCTAGTAATACAGGTGTTCATAAAAGCTAGTAATAGTACAAATTTGCATAGTTCCAAATTTTTCAAAACTGTGTGGCTTTTATTGCAGGAGAGGGGGGGGGGGGGGGGGTGAGAATGATGAATAACACCACTAATGGTAAATAGTCCACTCCTGAGTGCATGAATTTAAAAAACTCATGAAATAAGTAATAAAAGCGTTCTCTATGAGAAAGTTGATGGCATAAAGGATTGGAAGGGGTAGTGGTGTAAAAAGGAAAGGTCAAGTAATATAAGGGAAAGCGTAATTTCGCACATTGATAAACAACATAATGTCCTACAAATTTGCAAAATATACGGCTATTACATATTCCCTTCTTATTTGACCCATGTTTCCTTCCTATTTACATCACTTCTTTCCTTGATGTTTGTATTTTTAAAACCTTCAATATCAATCCAGAAGCCATCCGAATTATGAAATCAGCGCTTTAAACGTAATATTTATTTAGCCGTTTCACCACCACAAAATCGATTATTAAACATGCGTTCCACTGATGTACATGTTCAGCTTCAGTTTGATGCTAAAAATGTCTGTATCAGACAAAACTGGAAAAGATATGAGCATGCCAAGCTGAATGGAAAATTAATTCAGGAGAGTAGATTTCGTTAACCATTCAAGTTATTAACTTCATAAGCAGTTGAAGCAACATCCATCCAACGAGAAACATATATGAGTAATGCATCTGAAAATGTGAAGCCCGTTCCCATACAAAGCGACGATCGTGCACCCCACTCAAAATAAATAGAAAGCTGATAAAGGCCATCTGCAGACATATCTCAGTTGCCTTCTATTTTACTCCACCCACTTATTTCAGCCCCCGCACTCTTCAAACGCCACTGCCAGTCCACCGGAAGTCAATCACGGTATGTTATATGAAAGTTGTCCTGCATGGGTCTACATGTATTTACTCTTGAAGGTTCACCGTATACAACCCCTCCCCCCCCCCCCCCCCCCCCCCCCCCCCGTCTCCCCATCCCCTCACGGCTTCACTCCCCCGCAGTTTTGTGTAGATATGGCAAGCGTTCCTGGCCATATGCATACTGCATGCATGAGACAATTACCCTCGACTCAATCAACTAACCACTTAACCATAATATTATTCGTGCAATAGGAATTAGTTTTTTGTCTTGATTTTATAGTAATGCAATACCTTGTTGCGAGGTTTATACCATTGTCCTCATCCGAGAGGCCGTCTACTCTGCTGAGCGGATCTGTGTTATCTGCACTAGTTTGATCGTTATGCATACTTTTAGTCATGACTAAATACGTGTACACTTGGCATTGAATCAAAACACTTCAATACAAATACTCTTATGCGAAACTGATCACAAGCATATACATTAGTGTTGCAAAGTACTTTCAACCATTAACACAACAATTCATTTCTAAAAGGAATGTTCCAATAATGACTCCCTTAGATGCACTGTGTTTTCGTAATTGCCGTCATTAGGAGCGTTCCTAATTGTGAGAGTAACCCTGCAACAATGGCAATGCGGGTAAATTATATATGCGATCGCGTGATATATCACGATGCCCACAAAACAGATCAGCGCACTTCCGACGCATATCCAAACTTCGTAGGAGTATTTATTAATATCCAACAGCCTTATGGTAGCCAGGACAACCATATTTATGTGAAAGAAGCTTTCCAGAACACTCAACCTCCAGTTTCGGTATACCGTAACCCCGGCGACCAGCATTATGGACACGTGAACAACGATGATCATTACCAAAATGAAGCTAGGTTTGTTAACGCTCACGTGAGAGAGGATGGTCAAGATTATTCTGAAGATGAACATGGCACCAGTCCAATACCGAAACTGTTCCTTATAGGGCGCTTGATAATTATCTAGAAACGGTTTCAACTTGTTGACCCATCGAAGCCCCCAGCGATGGGAATAGCTTTGTAACCAGGGAGCAAGAATGAGGAGGGAACCGTACGGAAGGATGAAAGCCAAAAGCACTACTAGTCCAGATGTGGCTATGGCTATGTGCTTGCCTTGAAAATAATTCAGAGAACCATCGTATAACCACACCCACCGATATGTTTCACCCGTCGCATAAATCTTGACCGGATACAGGGCCGCTATGCTCATTCTTATCAGCTTTGAAAGTGACATGTAAGCTAACGTGGCCAACACAGGAACGGCGTTCGAACGGCATAATTTTGATATCCTTGTGGAGCGCATGTTGCAAATAATAATGAGTAAAAAGATAACGAATAGGTAGAGCGGAAATGCCAATTGAAGTAGGGCGGATTGGAAATTGTCTAATCCGTCGTAGAAGCACGTCACTATGCCTACATCAAGGTTGAGCCAGGCCGCAAAGATGAATAAAATTTTTGTTTTGTGCGAAAAGTGTTTTGGGAAAAAGCAGTTGTAATTCTCATGTATAACAAAGGAGTACCAAAGTATTCCGTTAATTGTTCCTGTAGTTATTGTTAGATTGAATAGAAACAAGGCTGCAACCAATAGAATCCCAGCTCCCGAGAACACTAAGAGAAGCAGTAATGAATTGTTGTTACACTCACGGCACTCAGGGATGCCCAGCGTTAGGCTCGAGTTCTCCGGACAGTGAGAGCACATAAGCCCAGTGTGGCCGTTGATGCATTGGTTGTCGGGGGAAAGAGGAGAGTAGGTCAATTCGTCGCTGCAGAAGCTAGGAAAGCAATATTCAGTGTAATGCATGATGCTGGAATTTGAGAAACCTTTTCCGAACCAGGTATATTTTGAAGACTTTGCGATAGTTAAGTTTGCGATGCTACAATATTCCACCCGTTTCGATATCAATGGGTCACATACGCAGACTGCTGAAGATCCGTTTGCATCGCGAAGCACAAAGCCTGCAGGGCAATCCAGAAAAATGATGTTAATTTTCACGCTGAAATTGTGAGACGTCTGTGCTGAATATGCTGACTGGGTAAAAAGAGTAACTTGCGGAGTGTTGCTAAAATATGGGATTGTGTGATTTTGACATTTACTGTCCGCGAGAAAGGGTGCGAGAAACTCATTCGGACGGTCTTTGGTAGAAACTCGAGGTACGACTATTGCAGGTGATGCACCAAATCTTTGCCCGGTGGCATAAAATTCGACCACTACAGGCTGCCCTGGATAGAGGGTTTTGTTAACCCTGGCCAAGGGTGTGCACATAGCATGATCGATCGGACAACTGCAAATCCGAAATGGAGGTGAAGAAATTTCAATTACTGAGCTATTTTCAATAAAGTGGAACAAAGTGTCGAACTTTACATTAGAATTACTTGGTGATAGAGATAACACGCAGGTATCAATGTTCCCGCCATAAACAACTGTGCCGGACCTTGCTTCATTCAAAATGAAATCAATTGAAGCGTTAGGTTGCTGGTGGTGGTTGCCATTGGCGTCAGTGTACGTGAAGAAGCAGGGATTTGGTGGCAACAGAAGACTTGCTATGTCATCGTTAACATAGATGGCTCCCCCACATTGCACAGCCGAATTGCGTTCAAACCGCAGGGAAACGGGGGCAACTATGTTCAGAGTCGACCTTATGTCTATGTATATTGCGCCCCCAGAGTCCAAGGCCACGTTCCTAGAGAGCAAGCCATTGTTAACATTTTCGAAGGACATCTGTGACGAGAGAAGGTACATGCATCCCCCAGTGTACTCAGCATGGTTACTATCGCACTCAAAGTTGGACAACAGGAAACTGATGTTTGACAAAATCGCGTATACCGCTCCGCCACTGTGTGCGTTGTTGCCAACAAATGTTGCGGAGGTGTTGACAATCACTACGGATGCTGTTCTGAGACAAAGAGCTGCTCCAAAATCTGCTGTATTTCCACGAAACAGTACCTTTCCACACTCAACACTTATGGTCGAAGAAGTAGCTCTGATGCCTCCGCCACTCTCAGCGTGGTTATGAGCGACAATAAGATTAATATACGAAGCGGATAACTTGCTCTCGAATATATTCATAGCGCCATCACTATTATTTATGAACATCTGGCTCCCATTCATAGTGATGCTACTGACAGAAAATAATATGCCTGTGGCGTGGTTATTAACAAATGCACTGTCAGTTATAACTAGTGCGCTTCTTGTAATCTCAACTGCTGCTTCGGTACCGATGCCTAGCGCAAGTTGGTTGTTGCCGACGAAAGAGGAGCTAACGATTGTGGAATTGTTTCCTACACTGCTACAATTGAGACCGTCGCGTGGGCTATTTTGTATTGACACACCTTCCACCCAAAGCCCAACCAAGTCCATCATAAGAATGGCACTTTTGGTAGGCGACCCACAATTCACAAATGTCATGTTAATAATGGAAAGGTTCCTGATTTTGTAAAAGGCGAAGGAGGAGCCAGCCTGACACTCTATGACGCTAGGTGACGTTACGTATGTACTTGTATACACTTGGAGGGATTCCGCTACGTTCTCGGTAGGGGCAAAGCCAATGAAAGTTATGTTATCGAGGTCGCTCATAGTTAGAGTACCGTCACCAACATCGACCATATGAACATGTGTTCCGGGAGAAAAGACGTAGGTAGTGTGTGACGAAATGGTCGCATTTTTTGAAACATATGTGCTCCATTTATAGCACGCATACGCCGTTAGGCACGGTGTCACAGGGTCTTGCGGAGTAATGTACAATGTGTGTTCCGAAAGCACTGTATGGCACATCGCTATGGAGACGATCGAGTATATGATGGCACTTCTTCTATCCTGTTGAGGAGTCATTTCTGTCCAGTCAGATTAATGCTGTGTAACAAATGGAAGCATGCTTGCAATTTACTTGCGCACCGTTACGGACATAAAAGCACAAATGCATGCATGCATTCACATCACACTGGACTATGCGTCGTACATTGAGCGTAAAACACATGGAATCAGGGTTGCCGAAAGTCAGGCCGGGCTTTGGCCTCTGTGAGGTCAAGCCAGGCTCCGGCCTGAGGCCTGAAGGTCGACCTGCCCTGGAGGCCGGATAATTAAAATCAATGTACAATTATTGATTTCAAGGTACCATTATTCCTTCAATTATACAATTATTTATTCGTTTAGCATACATACACACAAAATTCACAGATATGTGGTATGAATGCAGGTCCTCTCTAGGTACTTCCCTTGTGTCTCCTACAAGCCCAGACCTCTGGGTTTATAACACTTTATGCTATCACACTTCAACGTGCATGAAACGATGGAAAAGAGTGGATATGCAAGGTTAGCTGATAAAGCTTGGTGTGACTACTGCCATAAGTCCGTTGTTGAGGAGAATTAAACCCTTCTGCTACTTCTACTTGCGCTTTCTTTCTCTAGCTCTTCATCTACCTAAGACGAATATTGCTGCCTATTGCGATCGGAAATCATGCAGCTTCAGAGTGTCAGTGATTTGATTATTTATTAAAAATAATTGTATGCGTACGTGTTTTTTAATTAGATGCATTGTTCTCAAGAATATCATGAGCGTGGAGAAGACAACAGTAATCTGCGTTAATCGTGTGACACGTGAATTATTGTACATGGTCCTGTCGAGCCTAGGAATCACACGAAATGGCTGATCAGGTTGTCGCATAAAGAAAGAGAGTTCGCGCTGGCCATAAGGCATCGACTTCACGCATCGTTTCTCAAGTCTCGGAGGAAGATAACACATGGCGCGATGCTTTTTACCCACGCTAAGAAGGATGATAAAAACGCTGAAGGAAAACTTGAAAATGAATGATGAATAAATTAGGAGTGGCACTTGTGGAAGCACAGTGGTTATACGATACAGTCATGTGTGCCAGGTTGAAGGTCATGTCAGAAGCCTGAAGTCTCTAGGCATAGCTCCGAAGTTATACAGCAGCTTGTTGTCACCAATTCTTATGAAGAAACTACAGCAAGAGCTGTACATCACCGTGAGTAAGCGAGCAGCGCGGGAACGAGCAAATGCAACTGCAAGTACTGCTAGGAAGCCCAGTCATGATCGTCCTACAGCTATGTCCTTGACCACAGCTAATTCCTTCACACCTTCCTGCTCTTACTGTGGCGAACATCATTCATCTGTGTCTTGCAAAGAAGCCACACGTTGGAAGAGATTGCAGATCCTCTGGCAGATGTCACAATTGTCAGGCAAGACACCACACCAGCATTTGTGGTACTTCCAGGAAACCCAGATCATTGCATGGTGAGTCCTACTTCAGCAAGTTCATCTGGCAAGTCTCAGTACACCCAAGCATTCACTTCAGCAACACAGCCTGGAGAAACATCACAGCATTCTCAGTCAGCATATGTCGATGTCAGAACACCAGCATTGTTGCAGACTGCAACTGCGGCAGCATACTGCAAGGACACACCAGCTGACACCAATAAGGTCCGACTAATTCTCGATAGTGGTAGTCAGAAGTCATACAAATCTACAAAACTGAAGGACACACTCAGGTTAAAGGTGGAGCAATCTGTTAATGTCTCCATTAGGACGTTTGGATCTGAAGCGAAGATAACCCAAACATGTGATGCTGTGAATATTGGACTCAGGAAAAGAATGAGAGCGTATCTTGAGCTCTCTCTGTATTTTATTTGTGAACCTCTCTCTGGCCAGCCACTGGACCTTACAGTGCAGCGATTTCCATGCCTCTCTGGTTTGGACCTTGCTGACTCTGGCAATGCCTCAGACCACTTAGAAATAAATATCCTTGTTGGTGCTGACTACTATTGGAAGGTCGCAACTGGAAGGATCGTGCATGGAAGAGTTGGACCTATACTATTATCAAGACAAGGTTTGGGTGTTGTGTCTGGATCTGTACCCGGCAGGCATCCTGATTCTACCACTACGAACATGATTTGTTCACAGGTGCTGAAGTTGGGTTGTGTTCAACCGGAAAACCTTGCTGACCTGGACAAGAAGCTTCAGATGTTCTGGAACTTAGACACATTGTGTGTGAGGGAGAAGGAAGACTCCGTCTATGACAAGTTCATCAGGACTGTGGAGCTGAAGAATGGTTGGTATTCTGTACGACTTCCATGGTAAGAACTGCACCCACTGCTGCCATATAACCTTGATATCAGCAAGGGTAGACTCTTTAATTTTCTGATGAGGCTTAAACAGACTCCTGACATACTGAACCCGTATGACTCGATCATACGAGAGCAGATCAAGAATGGCATTGTGGAGGTAGTCAATTCACCGAGCGATGGACCTATGGGAAGGACCCTCTACATACCTTATCATGCAATGATATGTGAGGACAGGCAAACAACAAAGATGCGGATTGTGTATGATGCCTCTGCTAAGACCCAAGGACCTTCATTGAACGACTGCTTGTATGCTGGCCCCACATTTGGGCAGAATATACTAGAAATCCTTCTTCGATTCTGACTTTTCCATGTAGCAGTAATTGCAGACATAGAGAAAGTGTACCTGATGTTGTTAGTTATGAGGAAGATCTAGACTGCTTAAGGTTCCTTTGGGTAGACAATGGCAGTCATAACACTTATATTTGCGAAAGTGGTCTTTGGGGTAGCGTCTAGCCCATTCTTGCTCAATGCCACCTTGAGACATCACATGGAGGGCTACCGTAACAGTTACCCATTCTTTGTTGACAAATTCATTTGCTCCATATATGTGGATGACCTAACATCAGGGGCAGCTACTGAGGAAGATGCTGTAGTTCTGTCTGTGAAGGCTGTGTCACTGCTAGCAGAAGTAGGTTTCAACTTGAGAAAGTTTGTAACCAATTCTCAGACACTTCAGAAACACCTTCTTTATTCTGATTACCAGTCTACATTTATCTCAGTGATGACATCTAGCAGTGGCAAATCAGTTGCACTTGACGATGAGTCCTACACCAAGAATACACTTGGTGATAAGCTCCACGTTCCAGAATGCGTGAAGGTGTTAGAAATCAAATGGAGACCAACAGATGATCAACTTGTAGGCGATCTTAGTACATTGCCTCTGAAACAATTAAGGCCGACCAAGAGGAACATCATCGGCAACTCAGCCAGGATTTATGTCCCATTGGGATTTCTGTCTCCGGTGATGGTCCACTGTAAGATGATGTTCCAGGACTTTTGCGCCACATGGCTAAAACTAGGATGAACCCCTGGTTGAAGAGCTGATGATGAAGTGGAGTGTCTTTTGGCTAGCTGCACAAGTCGCTAACGTTCTGTATCCCGAGATATGCTACTTCCATGGTGCTTCAAACCCTACTGCCTGCTCCCTAGTTGGTTTCCCTAGGTGATTTCTGTGATGCATCCAAGAGAACATATGCTGCTGTGATTTTTCTTGAAGATACGAACGGCTGATAGCTGTACGGCACAGTATGTTGTTTCAAGGACAAGAGTTGCACCCCTCGGTGATCATTCCATCCCTGCTGACTGTTGGTATCACTGTCCTGGAGAATAGAACCCAACGGATCTACCATCTCGAGGAGTTGATTTCACACATACTTCCAGCAATGTCGTCGATCGGCATGCCGATTCTATCGCTCTCTCTCCATTTGCGTTGGTAATTGCTAGTTAATCGCCCAATAAAGGCAATTAACGTATACCTCGAATCTGACTGATTACCCAACATTCTGGGGAAGCTGGACAAAATTGAGTATAGGACTTCACCAGACCCATATTTCACATAGCGGTGATGTGCTGTTAAAATTAGCATGGGACTGGGTAAGAGATGGGGTTGGGAGGACGGCCACAACAAGGGCGGATGCAGAGGGGAGGGGGAAGGCGACCCCTATACCCCTATCTATAGTGTGACACTCCCCCTCTATTATTTAACATATATAATATTATCTACGATAACCAACTCACTCCAATTTCCTGTACCCGGGCCAATACATACAGCTTTTTCTTTGCTCTTTTCCGAATGGAACACTTTTCTTACTTTATTCTTAACTTAATTGTTTTGTTGCATCCAGAGCATAGGCGTCCTCTCAATGGAGCAAGAGGGGATTCGCCCCCGCCCGGCCCAATGACCAAAAGCTTCCGTTTGCGAGTCAGTGTAACATGTATATCGTACTGATACATGCATCGTTTTCGTCTTCTGCTCCTTCTAACTTTTTGCTTTGTCAACTTTGTCGCACGAGGTTATAGAAAATCCCTAAAATACCATAGAATATTTGGAATGGGCATGCCTATTGTACTTGGAACGGGGTGCCGATTATTTACAGTGTAGGTACCTATATTATCTCTTGACACCGGACCAATTTTTGCCCAGACCAATTTTCGCGTGGCAGTACCGCCAGAGATAATATACTATATTATCTCTGGTACCGCTCGCCTTATATCTTCCCCAAAATCAAACGAATTGCCCAAAAATCGGATTTGAACCAATATCCCAAACATTTTCAGTGTTTTGCTCTAACGCATTGAGCTACTTTTGACGCAATCATCTATAAATAAAAAGAATTTTAATTTAAGAACTACGTTTAAGAATCACGAACATTCGTTGACGCTCATGCAGATGCACAAGCATATATGATTTTAATTGGAAGATCTTGCTTACCTCTCGATTCACAAAACGCCACCGTTATATATGTCCCTCAAACCGAGCTATTATAAGTTTTTAGTATACTATAGAATATATGCAATTGAATGCATTGTAGCAGGATATCCACACACGCTTGTGGCAAACTGCCAATGCACACTTTAACACACATGCCAGTTATGCAATATCCTCAATATCAGGATTGATGTATTACTAATACACATAGATATGCGCGAAGCATGGATTTGTGCAATCCAGGGATTGTCCTGCGCAAACCTTGGATCCATAGTTTGCACTACAAACCACAGATTGACCACGCAATCCTCGGATTGCTCGTGCGCAAACCATAGATCGGGACAATCCTCGTGCGCAAAGTACAGATAAGTAATATGTATATACATCAGCGATGGTTAACGGAGAATGAGTTGATTACATCAAATAAGAAACAATGCATATACTGGTATCATGATGATAAGCGCTTGCAGTACAAATAGAAGGCCCTACGGTGTACAAGTACTATTGTTCTCTATACGAGACACCGAGTACAGTGAAGAGCGCCATGGTTCAGAACTGTTGAAAATGTGGTAAGGCAAAGACAAGCAGCTTGGGTGATACCATCCCAAACATGTCCCACACTGTATCACATCTTCCTTGTGCCATGGAAGGCAACAAATATAGAAGACTGGTACCTTTAGGGTATTTAGGATTTTATTGCGAAAGGTGGTACATTGTGCAAGGCTTTCATCCTCTGCAGCAGCAGAAGTTGGAAAGACTGACATAGAGGTACTTTCAAAGCACCGAAGGAGATGAAGGCACATCTTTATCTCATCCAGCACTGGTCTGATAGCTCATCTCCATTGCACAAAGATGCTGCACATGCTATTGCATACACCCCACAGTCCCTTCCATTATAGACTGTTGTCGCAATTGCATGATACTGACAGTCAGTTCAGTTTTACAGCAGTGAAGAAGTAAACAAATAACCTTAAGTGTTGCTGGAGAGACAGTGGTAAATCGGCTGTCATATGCACTTAATTTACCAAAAGTACATCCAATTGTTGACACACAGATCCAATGGGATTAATCTACATGTAATATTTGAACACCATCTCCTCTCAGGATTGGAAGTGAAAAGTTTTCTCCAAAAATTGGATTTTCTAATCCCTTACACTGTGGAAATCCCTTTTTCAGTAGTTGATTAGCAGCAGAGATGTGTTAAAAGGATAAATTTCTTGTCATCTTAATTTAAACTTAGTTCAGACACCCAAGTATAGGAGTAATAGGTTCTGCTTTTTTTTTTGCAGCATGGCCTCCCTCCAAGACAAAGACTGCTGCATGTTTTTCCTTTCATCACACACCCACAATGCCTTGATGAGCTGCTCTATTTTCATGAACAGTATTCTCCATTTGTGCTGTCTCCAGAAGTAATATGCCCTTTACATGGCCTCCCTTCTCCATTTGTGCTGTTGCTTGGTGAGCTTCCAGAAGAAATATCCTCTGCATCATCTTTCCCTTCTCCATATGTTATGTTGCCTGGGGAGCCTCCAGGTGTAATATGCTCTGCTTCATTTTTGCATGGCCTCCCTCCATGGCAATGGTAGTGCATGGTTTTCCTTTAATGACACAACCACATTGTCTTGATGAGCAGCCTTTCTGGCGTGAGCAATTGTCTCCGTACAATTTGTTACAAGGGTTCTGCTTCTTTGAAGCCTCATACAAGGTAATGAGTTTCTCATTATTCCATTCTTCCACCTTTAAAAATGAATCATATGATGAGCTAGTACCAGAAGGATACAACTCCAAATCATTTTCTTGATAGCTTGATTTAGTACTAGTGTTCCAGGGATTCTAACAGAAACTAGATCTCCAATGTTACATTTTGTCACAATTTTGTCTGACAATTGTCAGATTGCATTATTTTGGGTAAACCAAGATGTGCAAAAACTTTTGTTGTAAGGTTCTAATGCCACCTTCTTCAGTGTTCTATCCAATTATATGGTCCATCAGGTCGGTGACGCATGTCTATAAGGTTGACCTTGTAAATAAAAAGAAAACAGCTCTGTCAACTTTGTTTTGCAATGCATAAAGTATAACCCACCTCATAAATCATATCCAGAAATGCCCTATACATTGGAGGTCATGCACAAAAAAATTCCAAATTGAATTCTTTAACGTTTTAAAATATAGCGGATTTTTTTTTATTTACACTATAAAAATTTCAGTTTCGGATTGCAATGCATTATGAAGTTAAAATCAAGATATATCCTCTAATTACTACATAGTTGACGTAATTTTTCGGGGATCGATTAACAAACTATTCAACGAATTAAACAATGTTTATGGGCAATTATAAAACTCTTTCAATAATATAAATAGCCTCGATCAGACTGTGGAGGTGTGTCTTGATGACCGGCTGACTTTCGATGTTAGTGTGATTGAAATATATACTAGCCCTGGTCGGCAAGCGCGAAGTAAGACATTACTTTATTATCTCAAATTGCAAATTGACCACGACGCAAATACCTGCACACTACGGCAGGGCCGGCATATCCAGGGTTTCAGCGGTGGGGGGGGGGGGGGGGGGGTGCTTCAGGTCAGGCCAGGTACGATAAGTGGAGGGGGGGGGGGGGGGGGGGGGGTAGGGGTGCTGTCCGCTTTAGACCCAATACGAACTGTGGGGGCCCTTTGTTTGGTATAGGGCCTACTCTATTTAAATACGTTTTTACCCGTTACAATTTTGGCCGAGGGGCGTGAAGCACCCGGAGCACCTTCTCTGGATACGCCACTACACATGCAGGCTAGCTTCGGCTATACTTGCAGTAAATGTGGTTAAGAATGTGGTCTGTACTTAGGTCGAGCGACACGACAGGTTTACAAAATTAATGGTGCAGTGTGCGTATTCAGACAGCTGATCCAGAGAGGGTGCTCGCTGTGCTCAACCTCGGCCAAAATTGTAACCGTTAATTATAAACGATTACGTATTTGCTAAACAAAGGGCCCCCACTTTTTTTGTATCGGACCTGAAGCGAACAGCACCACCCCCGCCCCCCACACTTTTCGTATCGGGCCTGACGTGAAGCCCCCCCTCGCTGAAATCCTAGATACGCCACTGATAGTGGGCTATGCTATGTCTCCGCAAACAACTATGTGCATGCACGTAACATTTGCTCTTCGAATACAAAGTCCTTGCGGCCCTGAAATCGACTCCTCCATGGTGCAACTTCGTTTATCAACTGTATACAGTGCACCCCTCCACATCAGAAATAGGGATAGATTTAGGTATCAATCATTTTAAACTTCATTTCACATCCAAATGCACCAGCTGATACACAAAAGAGGAAAGGATTGCCATCTTCTTGAAAATGCATTTCATTTCATCCTATTTAAAAGAGACCAGTGAATCAAACAGTTGATGGTGTACCAAGGCAATGTACCATTCAAATTTGTAGCTTGGTGTATGTTACGGTGGAAGACGTAAGACCCAAACCAACATCTAAGTCACAAATAATAACCAACTAACTCTGTACAATCATATAGCAGATGATTCATCACCACATCTACATAATGCTGCTACCAATTCCATAGATCTAAACAAGGCTAACCTCACCAATCCTCTGTGTACAATTTTTTATATCAGAAACGCCCTGCGTACGAGAGAGAGCGTGCGTGTGTGTGTTTGTGTGTGTGTGTGTTTGTGTGTGTGTGTGTGTGTTTGTGTGTGTGTGTGTTTGTGTGTGTGTGTGTGTGTGTGTGTCTGTTTTTATGTGTCTGCGTGTATGTGTTAATATCACAAAGTCAGCGTGGGTTCAATATGCAAACATACTGGATTTGACATAGAACAGCTAACCAGGCACTGCTTATCTCAATCCATCTACCCACAGTGTACACAAGTCAACCTCCATGTATGGGCATCAAAAGCGTTTGGGGGGGGGGGGGGGGGGGGGGGGGATAACAGTACCTGTGTGTGTTTGTGTTTGTGTGTGTGTGTGTGCGTGTGTGTGTGTGTGTGTGAAGAGGGGAAGAGGATGAACAGAGCATCACACACATTTATGCCATCCATCCTATACAGCAATAGGTTAAAAGAGGCTGGCAGACCTACGTTTAATTATTCATGGCTCATGCAGCATTCATCTAAAAAGAGAGGGTGTGTTTTCACATGGATTACGGTTAACCATATACTAATATCGAGTAAGAAATATATCTACATGTAGGCCTGCAT
>OY811977.1:6616880-6670677 GCA_963681505.1 Eunapius fragilis | reverse complement strand
CGTTCGAACGCACAGCATTCAAGCTAACACCCTAATAGTGGCGTAGGAAAAGGGGGGGCAGGGGGGGCAACTGCCCCCCCCCCCCCCCCCCCCCACTTTTACACCAGCGATACTACAGATAAATGCGTAATTTGTAATGAATTGCACTGATTCTAGTGTAGTTTTGTAACGTCGTTAGATGCAAATAGCGTTGGCTTCTGAGGCACAGCCCCAGACCCCAATGCGGAAGCTTACAGTACTCCCTTAGCTGGCTGGGGGAGGGGCACCGCTCTCCCGCCATGATGACCATCGAACTTTGCCCCCCCCACTTTTAAACTCCTTCCTACGCCGCTGCCCTACCAGAGTGAAAACAATTCAAAATATTAGCGGTCTGGGACGAGAGACAAGCGGTGTGGATTGATGGCACATGCTCTGGTTTAGTTATTATTTTGTTGTCCCTCCTGAGTCACGTGACGCACGTATCCATGGTTTCGGCATATTGACGCGAAAAATTTACAAGATGACCCAATTTTTAAAAAATTACAGGAACGAAAACTAGAGATCCAGAAATTACTACACAAGCTCAAATAAATACTAGGTTGTTGTGAGGATAGTGTCCAATAGTCACATTATGGATATCTATATATAAGCTAGTAAAGCCTAAGAATTACTGGATGTTGAATACAATAATTAGGTTGTAAAATTGTCATTTTCTATAGAGCTCTATGGGAAGTACTATTTTTCCTCCAGGAACTAAAACTTTCAATACAAAGGGGGTAATTTATAAATTGCTAAATAATTATGCTCCATACTAGTTATTATAGGGCAACCCCTTAGTCCCTTAGAAAATATCAAGTACTAATACTTTCCATACATATTCTTAATAAATATTCTTGAATATGTAATGAAAACAAATTAATGAATATTTTAAAAAATTCATATTTTATCTTACTCTAACTTTCTCAAGAGAATTCACCCAATGGAATATCAGAAAATGCAAATTTGAAACTTTTGTAACTTTGGTGACCACTCATTTCTGGATATGTCCTGATGCAATGATGGGTTTAAGAGGCGTTTGATTGTGCTGTATTTTTTGAGTACTGCAAAGGGGACACAAAGGCTCAAAAACTTCTGCACAGCCGACCATGGAAGACATTTATAGCATGCTGAAATCTATAATTATAAAAACCAAACACTATTTCCATGATTTGTATGAATCAATTTCTATCAGTAAACCTCTGCAAGACTTTTTTTGTAACTTACGTGACCTCATTCTTAACAACGCACCTGTGAAGTTTGTCATAAAATTTTTTCCACATAAGCCACTCCCTAACATGGCTAAGCATGGTTGGTGTCACTAAAATCCTGTACGGTGTAAAATGAAAAAACAAGTAATAAATACTTATCACATTTTTCTAATGCTCACCTTTTTCTTGGCTGGCAAACAGAGCACATCCGATAGACCAAGCGCAGGATAGGACATTAGTGAAATTTTGCGTGACTTTACCCAAATTTTCAAATGGGATCACTATCGTTACATGTCCCTCTTAAAAGCGCAACGATCTTGGTGCCCATTGCTCTTGAGATCTCTTTACTCCCTGATTTCTATCCTGACAAAAATGCATCCACCAAAAACTTCTGGATAGTGCCTTTTTGATCATCCATCGCATAAAACGATCCGCTCTAAATAACGCCTAGCCCAAACATCAGTTGGTTGATTAAGCAGTTGTACACAAACAAATGTCTTGGAAAAGCCCAAACTGCTTTGAGACCAAGACAGACAGATTATCTATGTGTACTCTGAACGGTTCTGGCGTAGTCGATACAAGTTGTGACTTCAGTTCTTTAATTTGAAATGCAATTGGTTGCGTTAATAAATATTTATACATCAGTGCAATCTCGAGATTGCGCAAACAATCTCATGGATCCAGGGTTTGCGCAGGACAATCCCTGGATTGTGCAAAAATCCATGCTTCGCACATTACATATATATATAATTCGAATCAGTTTTGGCTGTAAAAGGTGATCTGGGTGTACCTTACATGCATACATTCATACGCATATCACCCGGATCAGTCTTGTGTTCATGTATTGGCAGAAAAAGGATGTTTTTTCATCATGCATGCATCCAGTTTTCCATCAGGATCGATAGCAATGGATTTGCCCCTATGCAGATGTGAACAACAACTGGTGAAATGGAGGCCGGCCTATTAGAGAATTGTATGTAACCGTAAAAACTAACGGTATAGACGAGAATTTGTATCCAGATCACTTTTTGCTGAGGCTTATCACTTTTTACCCTGATCAATTTTTGCGTGAGGATCATGCAACTTGGGGAGCCCCAGCATTAGGAATATGTGAGCGTTTGGCGATCTGAGATGGAAAGGACTGCTCACTAACTAAAACGCTCTCCATGGCATGAACATTAAAACTCTGCGGAGTGAAACTTTTTATTATTGCAAAACTATAGTATCGCATGACTGTGAATAATAATCTCATAGATGGCGTAAAATTTCTCCGTCATTTTCACCTGTTTGCACCTATACGTTTATACCACTAACTCTGACGGATACTTCATTTTATTGTATATCTAAGACATAAAACTGGTTAAAATGTTATTGCCTATTAACACAATATGATCGTTCTAGCGAAATTAATAGTGTAATAGGGACAGATTTTACAATAGCAAATTCCTTCTTAGTCGTTACATAAAATGCGTAAAAAAACACTGCACGGAAAGACGTGAAATGAGACATAAATGCAATCGAAGCGGTGTAGTAATTCCAGCGCACGGTAAGAAATGGAAACGCGAGTGAATAGTTTGTGCGGGCAGACTTTGTGTTTACTCGCTTTGACAGGTTGATACCTCGAAAATGTGTACGCGAGGGCATAGACTGAATAACGGATGGGGTGGATAAGTTCAATTGAGAATGTGGTCGGAAAATATGAGTGCATGCGACTTACTTTTTATCGTGCCCCTCGCCTTAAGCTTGCTAGAAAGTATTCAAAGGGAATCTGCCTGAAGTGTACCGTGTTGTCTAGCTATTAGACCTCTTTGTTGTATAAGCATCAAGACACACTGAATAACCGCATGCAGGCCTGCGCCCACATGTCATGCACTTCCTCTTCGCATGATGACGAAGACGCGGGATTAAAAGTCAGATTACGTGGGTTTGCATGTATAAATAAAGCGCGGGGCTCTTAACTTTTCAATCATCGCAACAGCACGAGCAGAAGATGAGGCTTGAGACTCTTGTAGTGTTCGCAGTCATAATTGGGATGGTTGCAGCCGCTGAGATTCGGAAAGAGAAAGACAAAGAAAGAAGCGGCAGCAATTCTGGTTCCGACAGTAACTCCTATTCTAACAGAAATGAGCCGGCTTTGCACCACGACAGTTCTTACGGCGGACACCGTCATCACGGCAGACACCATGGTGGTCATCGTCGACATCACGGTCGGGATCGCTCCGGGTACTCGCGATCGGGCGGTTACGGTTACGGATCTCGCTACTCGGGGAGCAACGATTATGGGTCTCGCCGCAGCTATTATTAGAATAGCAACAGAACATGATTATGCCGGTTATCTGCATGAAATTGATATTATAGTGATATCGCTATATATATATACATAATTTGATTTCAATTGTACGTGCATCAGAGCATTAAATGTATTTTGCCTTGAATACAGGAACCATAGGCATGCAGGCTAGAGGATTAGTGCATATAAGGCGCTTACCGTGGTCAAAAACCACTGACCTTGTCGATGCAGATGTCGGGCTCTGGAAGCAAATACGTATACACAATAACCAGTTTGACTGCACTGCTGCATGCTTGTGCATGATGCAATACATAAACATCTCTTGCATTAATTTATAGAAATCTGCATTGCAATATTGCGCTTGAGGTTATAGCATATAGCTATCAGCATATAAACCTGCTTGACGCACAGTTAATAGTTTCGGTTCAGCCAAATAGTTGATTGCGGTGCGGTATTACGTATCTGACAAATCCGCCACATTACTTCCTGTCAGTGAGCCAAACCTCCTGCCCAGTAAAGGGAAATTATGGTCTCAGCATTTTTCAGTACAGATGGAGTTCCACTTTTTACATCTTCATGAATGACCATTGGGCTAATTTACGCTGTGGTTCTGAACTTGCCACCATATACATTCGATACAACTCATGCCAGTACTATGCTACTTGTGTGGTTCGATCAAGAATTCAATGCTGCTGTTTTTGGGGCCACTTATCGATGCTTGTTGTATTCCAAAGGAATGGGAACACGAAGGTCGAAAGTTAGATCGCGCTGATTTGTGTGTGTGTTTGTGTGTGTGTGTGTGTGTGTGTGTGTGTGTGTGTGTGTGTGTGTGTGTGTGTGTGTGTGTGTGTGTGTGTGTGTGTGTGCGCGCGCGCGCGCGCGTGTGCATTGTGTGTGTGCGTGCGTGCGTGCATGCATGCGTGTCATGGGTCTTTAACACTTCAAAAGCACCTATGCATGTCCTTTGAGCATGCAGCATGCATGGTTAATGCTGCCGTCTATATCTCAAATGTGCCGATCACAGGTGTACTTGAAATATAGCCACAGTATACAGTGTCGTACATCAAACTATTTGCACAATTCATATAGGATGAAATTTCATTGGTGGCGTAAAAATTTGTGACGGTCCCATACCTCAATTGGCTGACGGTTAAGTGATTTCGCGGCTCTTTTCCTGACGGTCACATGACGCGGTCAAGCCAACCAAGGATTATTAATATACTGGGTTATAATATACATCTGAAGTAGATTTACCGGTCCTCTCAGCCAAGGAGAAACAGCAACGGGAAGAATTCTACAAACCAGCCTCAACGCAAAATGAGGCAATGCCCGAGCTGCAATAAAGCTCAAGAAGAGTGCTGCAGAGATCCAGTAGAGAGAAGCGGCCCAGGAAAGAAAGGGATGACTGATAAGCACACTGTATGATGTCATAACAGGAAAAGAAATTTTTCTCAACAAAAAAATAATCATAATGACTGGTAGGATGTGATATGAGGCGTTATGTATATACCAGGCTCACTAATATCCACATGGAACAGATCCAGCGCTACCCAAAATACTTTGAATTACGCCTAACTTTTGATGATCATGCATATACCAACGCCTAGTGGCTGCGTTAACAATGTTAACTTGAAAGGGCATCATCGTATGTTCGGCAACAAATGCATCCATTATAAGGTCCAAACTCAAGGATCAGTAGGTGGATTACTTCCTGCAAGAGCATTGCGAACACGGAGGTGATGCTTCTCAGGCTCGTTCTAAGATTGATACCAAGCTCGTCAAGTGCCTCCTCAAGGGCGCCGCCTTCAGTGTTCCCAGCGTGATCCCCCCCCCCCCCCCCCCCCCCCCCCTCCCCCCATATGCGGAAAAAAGTTGCGATCAGATCGCAATCATGGTAATCAAGAAAAGGTGATTTCAAATGATACTGCACATTGGTTGCTGAAAGGTTTCAATGAGTGTTAAATGGTGTTCTATGTGATGAGCAAAGAGTGTTATTAGTTGTGGCTGTTTGTGTGTGGTTTAGGGGGTTGTAAGTGGTTTTCATAAGCAAAGGTCTGAGTGCTGTTTATATCAAGGCAGCTGTGTGGTAGCAAGTTTCTTGGTAGTGGTTTCGAAGTATGTGTGGTTTAGGGGGTTATACTGGTTTTGTATGTTTTAAGCAAAGGTCTGAGTGCTTTAGTATAATATCAAAGATGCATGGGTTGTCCTTATCGTGCAGTGTTAGGTGTTTTGAGCAGAGAGTGTGTGTTGGTTGTGGTTGATTGTTTTGATGTTTTTGTTCTATTTTGGCCTTTGACATTAATTTAGTATTTCAAAGGCTATTGCCTAATTGGACATTCTTCTATATTGCGAGACATTTATTTTCAGTTGCAGGAATTTATCCAAGGGAGCTTTTAATAATGATAAATGTCATACTTTTCAGTATATTTCAGTTCCTAACTAATAAAGGGTAAGTAATGGCAGTCCCAGGTGCTGTCAAAATGCGCGTTGATATACTTCTTTGGTATAAATATCTTTTCATGTTGACGTAGACATAGGTTTGCTCTTTGATATTATTGGTTGTGAATTTTCTAATGTGCTTTTAGAAAGATAGTTCTATTAAATGCCTACTCTGGTCTTTACTTTGAAATATTCTGATAAGGTTGTGTACTGAGCCAAATAATGTCCTTCTTTCCTTTCCCTTTCATTTTACCCTCTCTCCTCCTTTCCATTACTTCCAAACGCACACAATTACAAGAGTAGTGGAGGTTTTGAAGGAGCTCTTTTGTCAAGTCCAAGTTGGTACCTTGCTCTTACCAGTGTACAAATGGTATCAACCTTGACGAAACTTGAACAAAACAGTTGGCTATTTGTAATGCTGTTTTTATTCAGTACATACACACACCTGTGTGTGAATATATACCACATGTACATATCATGGCCCATTACGACAACCTTCTTATATGCCTTGCCACCAAATGTTCCACAACAAAAAGGTCACTTGATTCATTGTCTTCTTCATCATTGAAATAGTCCGGTGGTTTCCTAGCGCACGGATGAAGATTAGCCGCCATTGGTTATGTTTTTGGAGCAGTAACATTTAACCTGGAATGAACTTTTGTACTGGTCAGAAAGAATAAAACAATGTTGTCTTTTAAGGCAACATTTTAGTATAGACAGGCATAGATGTACAAAGCCTTATTTGAAATTAACCTTTGACTAGGTCACCCTTCTGTCTATGAGCCATGTCACCTCTAAATAAAAATAACACATGTGAGTTGCAAGGTCTAATTTTTACTTAGCTAACTTTTTGTTAAATCCAATGTTTGCTAGTGCTCACTTTTGACTCCCTTTGGCTGGTGCCTTTAGCTCCGCTAGAAACCCCCTTGAAGTTTGGCGCACTGTCCCACATGCATAAATGCCTCACTCCAATAGTGTCTCATACAAGTGTACTGAAGTAAAAAAATTACCACAATATAAGTGATAATTCTTTCCCTGCAGATGACTTGTAAGAGGCAACTCAACTCATGCTCCAAGAGCCTTCTCTTCAGGTAGTGTCCCCCATCATTTTTTGTAAACTTGAAATTCTTGGACATATCCTATCTTGCTATCGGCCAGACACCACACCTTTATGCCTCTTTTTACTAGCTTCATAGGCATGTACTGTTTGAGTGAGGAACAATCTTTGAATGGAATCATTGCCTTGTCAACAACTACATCTCTACCTGGGATGTAGGATGTGACAAGAGCACTTCCTACTCTGTCGATGACTGGCTGTACTTTCCCAAGCCAGTCATACGTTAGCTCCCCTCTGGCTGGTACCTTGCTGTTGTCGGTGAAATGGAGGTACCGACTGATGTTCCTGAATCTGTTTCTGGAGATTCGACTGGCAATGGACTCATAATGAAAGTACTGATCCACACGCCAATAGTCTACCTCTGGCATGTATACCAACCCCATCAAGATTGAGAACACAAAGAATGCTTTAAGCTCAGGTATGTTTGTGGGTTCCCATTGAGAAAATGTGTCACTCCCCATATCGTGTTTAGCATAGCGATTTGTCTCCTCAACAAGGTGACCGATGAGGGTGTCTGGGAAGAGCCTACTGAAGGCGTCCACCAGAGTTCCCACTGCCTCAAATGGTGGACCTGCTTCTTCCAGGAATGTATTGACAGCAATGGGAGTGGTTGAATGTTCCCACTCAACTCTCAGTGCAGAGGTACGTAGAGAGCTGGGTGAAGGGCCTATGTGCTGCAGTGCTGGTATTGACTACACCATTATTCCCTAGAACACTGTGGCTGATCATCAATTCTGGGGTACCAACACAAGTAGAATATGTTAGAGCTGGTCATCGGTGCACAAGTTTGTACTTCCTCACCATTATTTCCATCACACTATTCATCACTTATGATGGATGATGAAATCAGTGCAGCTGCTGCTACCTCCTCTTCATCACTGGATTCCGTAGCGTAGCTGCTTAGCTCAACTAACAAGCGATGTCTTAGACTGTTATCATGCCATCTGTGATGTCATACACTCATCATCGCTACCAGAAGCCGTAGGCTCGTCATTATTAGGACTCTGGGTTGAATGTAGCTCTCCGTTTACTCTTTATAATTCTATTCATAGCTATTGTTACTGTACTGGTATCTACTAATATCTGCAACTCACCCCTGTACTCTCCGTACTGGCGGACCAATAGAACAATGCGCCTTTGCAAAAAAATAATAATAAAGGCGTCTGCTACGTATCTTTCTACTTGTGTTCAGACCATTTTATGTCCGTAATTTTTAACGTGACACACATCGATCGAGGTATTTTTGTGTAGCTGGAAATGCGCAAGTAAAACTCCAATTGACGCGCGAAAGATAGAGCTATGTATCTATAGAGATAGGTCTGGTTCTACGCATAATGTTGTACCATGTTGTGCAAGGCCGTAGCAGCCGGTCAGGCATTCGGGCTATAGCCTGACCATAAAAACGATATAAAATATGTGTGCTCTCCGGTGTGGAGAATAATTTAATAATTATATTCACAGGTGACCCGCAAAATTTTTCATAGTTGTTGTATAATTCTACAGAACATATATGAACTGCGAGCCGCTTTTTGTTTCTAATTCGTAACCAGTCACATTTATGATATAATTATTGTATCGTTGTCTGTTGTCCTAAACCAAAAAATGCCTCTCATATTGAAGCAAATGTGTTAGCTTCTGGAGCTGAGCTCCAGACCCCGCTGGGGCGCTCCCCCAGACCCCCTAGCTGAGCTCCAGACCCCGCTGGGGCGCTCCCCCAGACCCCCTAGCTGCGATCCCATTCCCCGTCCACTCATGATACCAGCCTGACCACTTTTCTAATCCTACGGGCCTGTTGTGGTTAGAACACCGGGCCAAGAGAAGCGTTTGTATTAGGGTACTGGGATTTTCTTACGCTCGATTCTACGCCAGTCGCACTAGTACTGTCGCAGGCAGACCAGTGGGCGCCATTGGCGCCATATAAAATGCTCCTTCTGTAGCTCTTAATTGCGGCATATTGTGCAACACACAGCGGACTGGGGTGATCGAGCTCATGCAGTCCTACCTTCATCACGGCACGCCACATATATAGTAATGGTGTGATATTTATAAATTTGGAATTTCATCATGTACACACAAATAGTCACTAAGAATTAGATAGATCGATCGTGTGACGATGTGCAACCAAGCTAAGCTGGTCTTCTCTAGGTATGCTATGTCATATTAATGATGTCAGCTCACAGCAAAATGTAATAGCTTCAGAATCATAGCACAGCATTGCAAGCGCAGCTAGCTCGAGATAAATTGTTAGTTAATAAATCACGTGACTACTAAGTGGCATCGGTATGGGACGATGAATTACATTAAGATCACATGCACGCAACTAGATAATCGTATTCATGTTTCTTCGAATAAGGTCTATAATTTAAGATGGCGTGGTGATATATAATTGATCGATGAATAGTATGCCGAGCGAGAAACGAGATCATCCCTGTTGCCGGTGCAATGGTTCTCATGCACGTTGCAAATCGTGCTCGTGCGCTAGAGCGGGAAAGCCATGTAAGGACTGCCACCAGGGGCGGATCAGGGGCGGATCAGGGGCGGATCCAGGATTTCAGAAAAGGGGGGGTTGCTAATTAATATTCATGAAGAGGGGGAGGGGGTCTGGGGCGGAGCCCCAGCCGCCAACGCTTTTTTATTATATCATGCGCACAACACTACATAACGTCATGATACTGCCTTGCCGTTTGTTTGCTCGCAGAGCTGCAGTTGTATTACGAATTTCAGCCATCTTTACTTCGCAATAATTCTTAATGATAATTATTCATTACGGGTTTGAAAGGGGGGGTTGCAACCCCCCCCCCCAACCCCCCCCCCCCCCCCCCCCCCCCCCCCTGTATCCGCCTCTGGCGGATCCAGAATTTTTTTGGGTGGGGGGGGGGGGGGGGCAAAGGGGAGGGGCGTTAATAATCATGGTTTGGGCGTGGCTACGAAATATTGCGCGTAAGAGAGGAAGATGTACCGGGGGTCTGGGGCCCGCTTTTTTACTGTTATCATGTTACTTCGGCGCGTTTTCGTTGTATTTATATCATCAGCGCGACATAAGACACCGCCCCTTGTAGCTATGAATATTTAATTTCTAAGTTTGCGGGAGGGGGTATACCCCAGCCACCCCCCCCCCCCCCCCCCCCCCCCCCCCCCGGATCCGCCACTGGCAACCCTGTGAGGCATGGAAGCTGCCGTAATAATAACAACGCACCGCCTATTACCCGGTACCCACTTTCATCTGGCGGTTTAACTGTCACCACGTCCTATATAGCTACTACCCAGTCTACTCAGCCTACACGACCGTAGTGCTGTAAAACACCCCCACGAAGTGGTTGATCAACCTAACTGCGCAGCTGCTACTCATTCATTTTCAAATACTGAGCCATCTATATCATCATCATGGCCAACAGAGGCAGTAGTCCCAGCCTTCAGCTGTGAAAGAGTTCCATCCAACCACATTCGTAAGCACTGCCACATGCAGGATAATGCCTTTGGTTATAGATCAGGTAATGTTCCGCAGCAATGGTTGGCTGAAAACCGTCTCTGCATCTGCCCTTCGTGCAACAAACTAGTTGCCATCTCCTGGTTCTCTCACCATAAGCAGTCTTGTGTAACATCCGTTTCTCATGAAGTAGCATCCTCATCCACTCAATCCCAATCAAGCTTCAATCTTCCTAGTATACAACAAGCTACCTATCCGTCGATTGAGGAAGTCCTTTCGTGTCGCTACCCTACCTTGAAGTACATCCCTAAGCGTGCTCGTCAACACTTCGGGTCCGTACTCGCTGAAGTGCTAAAGCAAGTGATTTTTGAAAATTCTGTCGAAGCCTGGACCAGATTACTTATGTTGCCCAAATGTTTGTTGCCATCTTCGAGGAGAAAGGGAAAGGGAAAGCATATGATTCCAATTGAATCATTGTGCCAAGATTGGAAGGACGGCAAGGAGTTGCTTTTATGGGCCAAGGCGGTGAGCAGAGTCAGCGCGAAAGATTACCTGCGCTCAGATCCTGATACTGATAAGAAGAAACTGGCATCAGCAATTGCATATGCAGAGGAAGTGCTATTTTCAAAAGCTTGTCGTATCTTAATGTCCCATGATATTGCACCAAACAATGATACTATGTTTAAATTATTGAAGTCTAAACATCCATATGCCATCCCTCCTATACCATTCCCAGTGTGTCTACCTCTATACCAGCTATCCAACTCCCTCCTACCTTCAATATTGCTGCAACTCTACGGACTTTTCCTAAAGGAACAGCATGTGGTCCATCAGGCTTAAGAGTCCAGCATTTACTTCATGCATTAGACTCAAGACTACCAATCTCAATGGAGAGCCTACTGCATCAGGTGGTTAATATTCTGCTCACTGGCAATGCCTCTCACCCTATCTTGCTGGCAGAAATCTAACATCTCTGTTGAAATCCAAAGGCACACTGGATGGAATGTTCGACCAATCGCTGTAAGAGAAATTTTGAGACGCCTTGTGGGTAAATGTGCCTGCATTTTAACAAAGGAAAAGGCCTCACAATTCTTCAATCCATTTCAGTTCAGAGTAGCTTGCCCAGCTGGCACCGAAAAAATTGTGCATACGCTTAGGCAAGTTATTGAGGACAACTAGAATAATGGAGATTTTCTTAAAAGTTGATATGCGAAATGCATTTAACTTAGTGTCTCGGGAAGCAGTCCTTCACCAGTGTGCCATCCACTTCCCTTAGCTTCTTCCATGGGTGACTTGGTGCTATTCACCGCACCAAATGTTGTGACATCCAATGGGTCAGTTAATATCGGCATCAGGTGTCCAACAAGGGGACCCTTTAGGCCCACTTCTTTTTGCCCTCGTTCTGCACTGCACCATTCTTAAAATCTCTGCTGTCCCCCAGTGCAAAGAAATGCTGCTGAACTGTTGGTATCACAATGATGGGGCTTTGGCAGGACCAAGAGTAGTATCCAGACCTCTAAAAATTTTGCAAGCCAACAGTGACACTTCTGGTCTCCACATTAATTTGGGTAAATGTGAATTATTCTGTGCCAAGAGCTCTCCATGTTCCCATCTGAATTCCATGCTCGGCCTGTCCACACTTTGAATTACTAGGTGCCCCCATTGGGAGTGCGGAGTATTGTTCTCAATACATCGAATCCAAAAGAAAAGATGCATTACATCTATTATCACTTCTACCCCAACTGTGCAACCCACAAGTTGCTGTCACCATCCTGAGATCATGTGCTACTTTCTGTAAGCTCGCCCACCTAGCACGGCCTACACCTCCTTCACCAATGTCGGAATCAGTGTTTAGTCAATTTGACAATGATGTTCTTCACTGCTTTGAATTATCTGCAGCAATTGAGCTAACACTTCCAGCAGCTAAGCAGGCCTCACTTACTCTGAGTCATGGTGGCCTTGGTCTGCGTTCCCTTCATCACCACGCACCTGCCGCATACATCTCATCTCTAACCACATCAATGCCTTCAGACAATTGCTCGGTGACTTCAAAGGTCTACCTTCTTGCTGCAGTGAATGCGTACAATGCCATGGTCTGTCAGCCAGATGCCATCTCAGTTGAAAGTGTACTTGATGTACCACCCCGCCAGCATGCACCATCCTCTCACATTGAAGTACACCCTGTAGCTGACTTCAATTCACTTTTTTCCGATGCAACTACCGTGAAAAAGGCCAGATTGCAGGCTATCTCTGCGTCTCAAGCCCATGCATGGCTTAAAGTGCAACCTTCACCAAAGTTAGGTCTTGCGTTAATGCCTGATGAAGCACAGGTCATTCTAAAATGGTGGCTTGGCCTTCCTTTGACACCTGAGGGCACACCATGCCCACTTTTTCATCACAACATGGATGCTTGGGGACATCACATGCTCACTTGTCGCTCTGGGGGAGATGTAATAACCAGACACAACCAACTCAGGGACTGCATTGCTGACTTCTGCCACAAGGCATGCCTTTCCCCACAAATTGAGAAAGGAAGTGGCATTCTTCCTAAAGACCAATGAAGACCAGCAGACATTGTAGTGCCAAACTGGTCCCTCTCACGCCCAGCTGCATTTGACATAAAGGTCATCAATCCGCTTAATTTGCAATTTATACAAGAAGCAGCTCAAACCTGTGGTCATGCAGCTGAGATGGGAGAAGAGGCCAAGCACTCAAGAAATGATGAGGCATGTGCCCTTAGAGGATGGTCATGCATCCCTTTGGTTGTGGAGGTGTTTGGGGGATGGGGCAATGAAGCTATCAATGTACCTTTAGCCATATCCAAAAAGGTAGCCACTCAACTCTGTCGACCTCTGAATGAGGTTATGTCGGGCATCTACAGTCGCCTCAGCCTCACCCTCATGAGGCAGAATGCCAGGGCAATTTTGGCTAGATGTGTCTCACCAAACACTTGCTGTGACTTTTAGTTATTTGTAGTGCTTATGTTTTAAATTAATGTATTCTGTACTATTAATTATTATTATTATTTATTTATTTATTTATTTTTATAATAATTATAATGCAGGTAATAATAAAGTTACAAGAGAATACATGAAAGGAATAAATGCACATACAGAACTACATTATTATATAAACTAACATATATGGCTAACAACAACACAACCTAACATATACAATGTACTGGCACACTAACACACTCGATCACTCGCACACAGAACTAAAAGTCATCTAAACCATCAAAGGAACTTAATGTTCCCAAGACGGAGGTAGAATTTCCTCTCTGGATTGCCACAGAAAGGCGCTGGAGTAAGAATTGGTAGGATTGTGAGTCTCCAGTGGTTTTGTGCAGACGATGGCCAAGGTCCTTAAGAAAGGACAATGTTTCAGCACCAAACACACCAAGAGACTCACATGCTATGGGAACAAAGAAGTATTTAGCTCCAAGAGAGGAATACTTCTTCCTCTTTTGAGATTCAGCCTCTGCTGCTACCAATCCTGGGCCTCTTTCAGCAGTGGAGAGATATGATGGTGCCAAGGTGTCTCTGCATGTAGCATCCCACACAAGGAGTTTCCCCTCTTTCCAGGGAACCATTGAAATTCCATCTGGCCTTTTACCATCAGATCTAGCTACTCCAGAAGGCTCCAAACGAGCAGGTATTTTTGCAGCTGACAGTGCTCTGTGGATGATGTCGTTTAAGCTAGAATGCCTGGAGTGGCGACCTTCACTCCATCTACAGCTAAGGCCATGAGTAGCAAGGTCATTCACGTGAGAACCACAATGGCGACAAGTGTGTGAATGGCACAAGGGAACACCAAGTCTGAGCCCAACTGCAATTCGGATGGTGGAGTTATCCATTCTCAGGCCTATGGAGGATATAGGGAATGCATTTAGCCATTTTCCTTTTATTTTTTATTTTTATTATTATTATTATTATTATTATTGATATACTCCATATACAACATTTACAGTTTTAAGTTACACAATGTTACTAAACAAAAAACAATACACTGGAACGGAGAAGGTGAGGAGACTAACATCCAGTTGCCATTAAACGGGACAGCAGAGCTCTGGCATTCGCTCTAACTAGAACCAGGTTTAACCTGCCATATAGAGCCGAAGTGGCCTGGGACTTGCAACAATTTAATCTAATTGCCAGGCGCGCTGCAAGTCGAGAAAGGTTTGTCTGTGCTTCAGGACCCCAACATCCATATACCTCAACTGCCAAAGGTACACACACCCATCCAAGCTCTGAGCACTTGGTGTCATTGCTGGCATGTTTTCTGTTCTCAGCCACCTGAGCAGTTGACCCACTTGTCACACTCGCTTCATGTAGAGTAATTGGAGTAAGCGGTGATGTGACAGTTATGTCAAAAGCTGCAGGTTTTCCCAGAACCCAATTAGGAACAAGCACGTCAGCTGGCCTTGTACGTCGGGCATCATGTCCCAAACCACTTCCAACTTCCATTTGGCCACCAATACCCGCCTGCCTACAAGACTCAAAAAAACTATCCCGAACCCTATTATGGCGAGAGACCACGTCACCATTATATCGACAAGTTAATGCATGGTGACCCAAGGGATCTAATGACAAGGTAAGACAACAAGGGCATTTCTCCCCACTGAATAGGTCAATCCCAAGCCACCATTTTATTGCAGTTTGGAACTCTGCAGATTCCAGATGTAGGTTGAGTCCAGGAGATGGCACAACTGAAAGCCACGAAGCAGCATGAGGGGATGCGACTGATAATAGCCGTGCCCTATTTGGCAGTGAAGAGGACTCAAAGAGTGCATGAAACTGACTATGTTCAATCCTACTAGAAAGCTCCTTCTGATTTTTGGGTGAAGTCAGCAATTCATCAGTAGAAGTTACATCAGCTGGAGAAACCAGGCTATTAAAGCAATCTATTGATTGGAGAAGATGGTGGCTTGTGTTGGTTGCATAGCCTGACACTGCAAAGGAAGCTACATATGCTGCTGCTGAATGCTGGGATAAGCTGCGGAGTCCAAGACCACCTCTACTCAAGCACAACTGGGCTTGTTGCCATGCTGTGTTGGGTGGGTCAATAGACAAGCAGTCAGAGAAACACTGGCGAACATCAATGTCAAAGAAATGCAAGCCCTCAGAAGCAAGGGAGGGAGGGGTGCATCTAGCAATATGAACAAATCTACAGAATCCTCCACATTGGCGAAGGAGTACCAAAGCAACTTGGGAATCATGGGATCCGACTTCCTTCAACAGAGCCAAGAATTTGGAAGCACCTGCTCTCTTTTCCGCAATAAACCTTGCACAGAAAATAGTGTCTCCAATCGGGGCCCCAAGAATTTCAAAATTAAACGCTTTACATTTTTTCATCTCTGATGGAAATGGTTGAAGATCACAATCCCCATAGAGTTCGCATTTCGAGGAGTTAATCACGAGACCAAGTGGTGGGCCAAGATCTTGAATGATACTGAGTGCCTGCACAACAGCTTGCTTTGAACCAGCAATAACGCCATCATCAATGTACCAGGCATGGAATAAAAGGTCAAAACAAATTGGATCAGATGCAATAGCCGACAACACTTTTTGCAGAACCAAACAAAACAAAAGAGGGCCCAAGGGATCGCCCAGTTGGACTCCAGATTTTGACATTATAGTTCCCATTGGAGACCAAAGCAATGGGTGTTGACCATAGCACCATGCAGCCCACTGGAGGAGCTCAGGGAAGTGTGCGCTGCACTCATCAAGAAGTGCCTGACGGGAGACTAAATTAAATGCATTACGCAAGTCAATTTTCATCACTACAAAGTCATGCTCATTCTGATGTTCCTCAATGCAACTTCTCAAACCATGTACAATCTTCTCTGCACCAGAGGGACAAGCAACCCCAAATTGATGAGGTGAGAAGTAATCCGAGGCCTTTCCCTTTGTGATTTGGCATAGACACTTGCCCACTAGACGCCTAAGGGTTTCACCAACTGCAATGGGTCGAATATCAGGAGGAGAACCAGGTTTGTCTTTGGTCAAGGCTGTTAGATTTCCACCAGCAAGGAACTTGGAGATGACATTACTAACACTACCGGTAGCCAAGAGATTCACTATACTTCTAAGGGATGAACAGATGGATGACTGCATTGGGACTTCGGCGGCATCAAGCAAATGCTGCACCCGCAATCCGGAGGGACCACAAGCAGTGGATTTGGTAAAGGACCTCAAGACAGATAGAATGTCAAAGGTATTGGGGAGGATAGAAGGGAAATTTGATGCGTCATTTGGTGGGCATACTGGAGGTGGGCCCTTAGGGTGTTTTGCCTGCAAAAGCTGCCAGGTGATATCATTATTAGGTGCAACTCCTGATGAAGTTAAAATTTGGCAGGCCTTTCCATATAAACCCTCCTTTGCCAACCCTATGGCTAAGCGAATGTTGTGATCTGAGCCACTTGTGTGAGCTTGACGGGTTTTAGATGTCACTTGCTGAGATGCATGCTCCCATAGAAATCCAAACTGGCCTTTGGACCATAAATCACATAGGTGGTTGATGGGGAGAGGCTTGTGGTGACGTCCCCTCCGTTTGTGAGCCACAAGTAGACACTTCGGGAGCATAAAAAACTTCAGCCAGGCCTCCTCACTGTTTTCGTGTAAAATTGAATGGAATGCTGCTGATAAAACACCTGCGAATGCTGGCCTGGATTTGATAGGGATGTGTCGGATGGTACTGCAATGAAGTAGGCACACATCTTCAAAGGAAGGTAGTTGGGTTGTGGCATCAGCATTCGATGAACTATCTTGGCTTAGTTGTACACCAGTGCTTGCAGTTTTAAGAGGGCATTTCCCATGATGAGATTGGAGATGTGAAGAAGCAACCAAGTGAAAACAGTAAGAACAGATGACCATGTTGTTTTGGCCGAGCCAGTCTTCTGGAACAGATCCTGGAAGGATGCTTTGCGAGTGAAGGTTAAGGAGGTTTTTCCACATTGATGGGGCAATAAGCTCCTTGCACCCGTGAACAACACATCTCTGCCTGTGCTGCCCAGGTTTATCATTAATATTATTATTATTAAAGATATGCAGCCTCCTCTTACGATGTGGCTGTTCCCTTCAGGAGGGGGATAGTTCCTCATTGTCACTTTCATAGCCAGTGTGTCTCAGTGTGTCTGGATATGTATGTATGTATTAATAATAGCATTCGTTATTTAGTGCATTTATTCTGATTAGTGTATTCTGCTGCATCTTGTATTCCTGTTCATGTATTATTTCTGTACTTTTCAATAATAATAATAATACAAAAAAAAAAAAAAAAAAAAGATATGAACAACAGAATACAGTTACAGCAGGATAAATGGACAAACACAATTACATTATTATAAGGATAACTAACTTACAATAGATGCCGCCAACAAACCTAAAGTTCTACTAACCTATCCGGACATTTTCTCTCCCCATGATGGCCCTAGCCACTGACCTCACCAGTGACATGTTGAGGTGGCTATAATTTTTTTTAAAAACTTATGGAGTATAGGAATAATTTCACAACTTAACCATACTTTGATTAATTTATTTGCTCAATTGCTGTATGCCTACTACATTAGTCAGAGCCACTCCCCCTTTGGCACCCCTCTATTTGATTAGCCTCCCCTTTAGATTCAAATAGGGACACCACTCTATATGCACCTCGAGTCACACGCATGCATGTTAGTAACGCCTCTGAGTGTTAAGCAATCATATGGCCAGAGATAATATTTATTATCTCTGGTAACATGACTTCTATACTCACATTACAAAAGAAGTAATAGTATAAAAATAATAATATAACTCCCCTGCAGCTTTCATCTCCTCTTTGGCTGCTTCGGGGTTTGGTAATCTTGATAACGTTCACTTGCAGCAGGCAGTTACCCGTTTCAACTCTCAAGTGTCTCCCCAGGATGCTATCACAATTGAGGCGATACTTGCTTCTCCTCCAGCTTGTCTAAAAAGGTAGATGGGCTCGCTTTTCAATCTTTACTGTCCTCCTCCTCCCAAGTCAATAAGGCACGTCTCCTTTCAGTTTCAGCCCCCTTTGTAGGTTCTTGGATATCTACTATTCCCTCCCCAGGTTTGAACTTACATTTGGATTCAGCAGAATGTCAGATGGCTCTCTGATGGTGGCTTGGTCTGAACACAGCTGGAGGATCCTGTTGCCCTTTTTGCCCGGACACAGTCCTTGACCCCCTAGGACATCATGCAGTTTCTTGTAGGCATGGGTCACTCGGCACAACCTCCTGTGTGACATCCTGGCAGGATTCTGTCGCCGGACTCACCTCTCTGTGAAGATAGAGGTCGGTTACGGTGTGAGCAGGGAGAACATCAACTCTCGCCCAGCAGACATCCTTGTTCAGAGTTGGGGCAGAGGCCACCCTGCTGCTTTCGATGTCATCGTCACCTCACCCCTTACCCCTGCCATCCTAAACATATCTAGTATCTATGAGGGAGCAGCTGGTCATGTTGCTGAAGCCAGGAAACACACAACCAATGATGCTAGGTGTCAGGATTTGGGGTGGTTGAGCATTCCTCTAGCAGTGGAGACATATGGCAACTGGGGGAAGGAGGCACGCGAAGTTTTTAATCGTCTTGCATCGTTACTTGCCTTTGGTCAGACCAACCATAAGTCAGGCCTTCTGTTGGAGATATATAGCCATGTAAATATGTCTCTCATCAGGTCTATTGACAGGGCCATCTTGGGACGAGCTCTAGTGTAGGTATATAACATGGGATAGAATATTTTTAGTGACAATAATAATAATTCTGTATGAGCATTTATTCCATTCGTGTTTGTCTTGTATATCTTGTCTTAATTCATTATAATAAAATATATTCATAGAATTGACGGAGCGACTGTTAACGAAGTGTTAATTCATAACCAAGCATTCATATTTACGAGGTTGGGTAGAACATATAATTATAATTTCTATAAATTACATCCTCAGATCTGTTCTAGGCCAGTAACAAATCTTGCTCCTGCTCCTGGTTTTATGTAGCAACTCCTGCTCCTGCTCCAGCTGATTTTAGTTAGCACTCCTGCTCCTGCTCTTGCTCCTGGTTTTAGCTATGCCCTTAATGTTTAATGATGAGCAAAGTCTTGAGACCGAGCCTTTCTCCATCTTCACGAGTTCACACATTTCATACGAGCATGCGCATTATGACATGTCCGTCAAACAACCGGCTAACCGGTTAATCAACAGGTTGGCCGGTTGATCAACGGGCTGCGTATTAAGGATCCACGAAGCATATATGTATGACCGCGCATGCACGCAACTCAAGACTCCTACAGGATACCCTCGAACATGGTATCACTGAGACATGTTGTCTCAGGACGTGACTGTTCAATTGGATGAGTTTTCGATGTGCTCGAGGAATCCGTTGTGCATAGGATGGATCACAAGCGCCGAATAAATTAGGCTCAAATGGAATTAGCTACATGTATGTAGGTTAATGTGTTTACGTTTGTGATTGTCTCTCTAAATTAGTTGTTAAAAATAGCTCATGGGTTGGGGGGGGGGGGGTAAGTCTCGGCCCCAGACTCAACGGACCCTGCTGCGGATGGATTACTATACAGCATAACTGTGGGGATTGAGGGGTTGCATAGTCTACTTCCATTCACAAGTACATGTAGACGGCAACAGTTGCAAGCAAACACTCAGTTTACACCACTCAAACCTCCAAAATAAACATTTCTAATACAAATTCACACACCATAGAACACAGAGTGACGCTAACAGGACAAGAGCACCAAAACCTAGTCGAAAACACATGTAAAAAAAAAAAAAAAGAAAAAAGAATGCAGGAAAGGAAAAGAAATCAACAAGTTTACAAGACTGGAGCTCAATCTTAACAGCACACAGCAACAATAATAATATAATAACAATAAACAGTTTTCAGAATAACACTTTGTACTGTAGACATGTGCTAAAAAAGTGTATTTATTAAAGGAGAGTGAAACAGAGACAACACCATTGAGAGAACACCACAGACAGTTCACACCTAGATGAGGGAAGGTGAAGATGGAGCAATTAATGCAATGTGGTGTACTTGTCTTAGATTGTAATAGGCTCATGTTGCAGTGTGCATCAAAAATTTAATTGCATCAAATGGTACCTCCTACATTATTTAGCACTGATACTCATTAACCTGAATTAATAACTACTGCACTTTAATGGTTTGTCTTGTTCAAAAAGACAAATATATAATTATATTAAAGCTTAAATGTTTATGCGTTTAAGATGGCCAATTTGACACATCTACTAACTATATAAAATCATTTATCTCTGTTTACCTACATGTACACACACCCTCCTTTCACATATCTCATCCCTCTTCCTCACACACACCTGCTACACTTTACTGGGTTCTCCCCATTCCTCTTCATCCTCAGGGTCAGTGTCTGACAGGTTAGTGTCATCGTCGTCATCCTCTGCCTCCTCTCCCCTCACTCCCACTGACACTTGACTTGAATGATCATCGTCACCAACATCTGACAGAATAACATGAACCTGTGTGTGTGTGTGGATGGGTATGTGTGTGTGTGTGTAGATGGGTGTGTGTGTGTGTGGAGTAAATTTACAATGGTGAAGTCACAACCTGTAGCTACAACTTGATCATAATTTATTTCAGGCCTACAATGAAATGCCCAGCTTACAGATTGCATACAATACATGGTATTGACCACAATGAGTTTTTAATAAAGAGTATTAACCTGTGATACAGTTGGAACATAAACATGTGTAATTGGTACATGTGTGACTTAAAACATTGCGCACTGAAATTCCCTTGAACTTAAGAATTTCATCTGCATTGTATGTGCAGGTGATCAGGGAGTCATTGGAAGGCACTACACTTAGACTTACAACATGCATGTAAACATTGGTGCGGCAATTACAATTCACAAGGTCGTGCAAAACAAAGTTTTTCATGCAAGCAAAACAATCACATGTGAGATCTTACTTGAAAACTGGAAGGGAAGTGCCTCTTGTCTTTGTTAGCCTTGTCCAGTTCTCCTTTAGGTAGAACGATTACACTCCATTCGGGTGGAATCTCCATTCTAGGTCCACTGGTGGGAACTGCAACATACCCACCACTGCCGACCAACTGTTGCTTAGAAGGAGCCCTTGGTATTGATGTAATCGAAGAGGCTGCTGTAATGGGACACGACGCAATGGACAAGGGGTTAAGTGCAGTGCCCACTCCGTATATGAAAGCAAATAGGGTAATTCTAAACAATGCACACCAACGCACATGCAGCATATGCGCACAATGTGATCCGCCTACAGTGATGTACATGTATCATTTGAGGTCATAAGTACACCATACGTTTTACAGCTTAAAAATGACACAGCAAGCTGTTCCCTACATCACATCCCACTTCCATCTAACCTACATGTACATGTAAAGCGAGTCTAGATCAAAACTATTGCACGTGAAATGCTGTCGAACTCAAAACTATTAATAGCACGCGAATGCCGTCCTACTGAGAGGTACTGTACCATACGATGATATGCAAAGTCTGGAAGCAACCGATGGAGGGCTGCCCCAACCTGCCACAGACCACGCCCAACAGATGGAGGGCTGCCCCAACCTGCCACAGACCACACCCAACAGATGGGGGGGCTGCCCCAACCTGCTACAGACCACACCCAACAGATGGAGGGCTGCCCCAACCTGCTACAGACCACACCCAACAGATGGAGGGCTGCCCCAACCTGCCACAGACCACACCCAACAGATGGGGGGGCTGCCCCAACCTGCCACAGACCACACCCAACAGATGGAGGGCTGCCCCAGCCTGCCAAAGACCACACCCAACGGATGGAGGGCTGCCCCAACCTGCCACAGACCACACCCAACAGATGGAGGGCTGCCCCAGCCTGCCACAGACCACACCCAATAGATGGAGGGCTGCCCCAACCTGCTACAGACCACATCCATTTCATTATATAGAAATGAGTCAAACAATATCAAAGACTGCCTCTACATGAATGATGTAATATACATGTAACTAATGCAAACAACCACTGCATTCAACAGCCAACAATACCATGTTTTTATTACTGCAAAACAACAGTGGTAGTTTCACTATGACAATTGTAAACACATGCACCACACTCACACACACCCACACATACACCTACACACACCGCCCACAGTGGCTTTAGGCCAGCACTAAAGGGAGGACTGGGGACTCTCCAAATGCTCTCGGATGGGCTGCTGTACCTACATGTATGTGAGGCAATTATTTATTAATGTTAGGGTTTAGATAGCACTGGATCCTGATCTGCTTAGGGCCCAGACCACATACTCTGTTACCCATCGACGCCCACCATTTAAAAATGTGTATCTGTATGCATACATACATGTACACAATTGAAGAATCTACTTACGCAATTAAAACATAACAGCCCCTAAGATCAAAATGTTAGGGGCTCTCTACATATAATATACCCTGCAAAAAAAATTTCTTGCACTTTTGGATTCAAATCAATCAATCACTATAATAATCAGTTTCTCACTACAAAGTCTGGTGTCTCCCATGGAGTCATAAAGGTTAGTGAAAACTGACCCTATGGGCATGACAAGCATCCCATGATATGTTTTTCTTACACAGGCACCACCCACTACGGTAGGTGTAGCACAGCAATTACATTGGTCAAGTATGCTCATTCACTGGTTACACACACACACACACACACACACACACTGCTAACATTTCAAGCTGTCCTTTTCCCTTTCTCTGTGGCCAAGGCTTTCTTTTTTGGGCTTCTCGTGAAGGGGGCTGTGAAGAGGAAAGAATATGGCTTCAAAATGGGACCATTCCCTAATTACGAACCCATACATGTGTATCAACTTCTGACCACAAATGTTTGTCATTACCTCCTTCCATGAGATTGACCTTCCAACATATTAACCTCCAGATGTGACCTTCCAACACCTCATACCCTTAACCTCCAGATGTGATCTTCCAACATACCCCCCCTCATACCTCTAACCTCCAGCTGTGACCTCCAGATGTGACCTCCCCATGTGACCCTCAACAATGTACACATGCAGGAGCCCACATACAGGTCGGGACCAGGTACAGGTCGGGACTAGGTACAGGTCATGGCCCACTCACAAAAGGTCGTCTTGTAACACATGAAGGTCAAGGAAAAATGTGTTGAACCAGAAGTGGAACATTTTTTCCTGTGAAGCAGAGGGGAAAAAGACAACACACACAAATGAGGTACATATAACAGCATCCTATGTGTTAACAGTCCACACATATCTGCATATGGTATGAACATATACACATGTACATGTACATACATGTAGAAATGGACTACATGTAATAATTAATGATATGCATGCATGTACACCTAACATACATCCTAACACACATGACACACATGTACAACTTAACAAACATGTACATGCACACCTAATACATGTACACATGTACACTTAACACACATGTACACCTAACAAGCATGAATATGTCCACCTAACATATATGTAACACAGGTGTACTCACATTTGAGGCAAACTTTTGGTGGAAGAACTCGACTTTAATATCTCCACAAAGTGGGAGTGGTTGAGACAACATGAGCTCAGCACAGCCATCTGTCCTTCGAATGTTCTGAAATTGGTGTGCATGTGTGTGTGTATGTGTGTGTATGTGTGTATGTGTGTGCGTGTATGTGTGTGTGTGCGTGTATGTGTATGTGTGTATATGTGTGCATGTGTGTGTATGTGTGTGTATGTGTGTGTATGTGTGTGTGTGTGTGTTGTGCATTGATCAATATAGGAATACGTGGACATATGCACATTGCATATTCCATCATTATGACAATATTTAATCAGTGGAGAGATATCATTATCGTTGGGGGAGGGGTAGGTCATCATTGTGGGCCGAGGGACAGACAAGGAGAGGTGAGAAGGGCACATGTACACGTAGGTAGATTAAACATCACTTCATGACAATCAGCCTTTAATCTACACAGTACCATTATCCAATACACACACATGTACATGTCAGTGCAAGAGCTGCTAGCAGCAGACACCAGTGCATGTACATGTACACTGTACATGTATGCAAGCATACACCCAGCTACAGTACATTGTATGTCCTTCGTAGAATACACAGGCGTACATGCATGTATGATATCATTACCTCGAATGTTTTGGAGGTGAAAATTTTTGTCCTGAAGAGTCGCACAACAAACAAGGGAGCTACAATGAAAGGAACCTCATGAGAGACCAATACATACAGCACACAAGGGAACAGAAAGTACAGCACACAGGGGAACAGAACGTACAGCACACAAGGGAACAGAAAGTACAGCACACAGGGGAACAGAACGTACAGCACACAAGGGAACAGAACACACAGCACATAAGGGAACAGAACGTACAGCACACAAGGGAACAGAACGTACAGCACACAAGGGAACAGAACGTACAGCACACAAGGGAACAGAACGTACAGCACACAAGGGAACAGAACGTACAGCACACAAGGGAACAAAAAGTACAGCACACAAGGGAACAGAATGCACAGCCCTCCAGTTCATCATCATGTGACTACAGCCCACTACCGAAGTACACAAGTTCCCTTTTCACCTCAACGTGAAGTGATGCCTAGGACCCCCAATATTGATATGTGAAGCACAACAAATTGATGTTTGGAATGCAATTTGTCTGCTCTATCAGAATGCAACATGTGATCACCACAAGACCAGAGCATGCAGACCAGGAAATGAAATAATTTATTGAGTTCTAGACCACCATCCATATACACATGCACATAGTAAAATAGGTGGGGTAGAGGGTGGGGTGGGGTAGAAGGTGGGAGTGAGGGGAAGGGAGGCGATTTATCCCCCCTTCAAGTAATGATTAAAAGTAGGCAAGAAAGTGTACCCAAGTATAACATGATTACATCCCTCCATTAAGAAACCCTATTTTTACACAGCTAGCCAAGCCCACCCCCACCCCCTGGCCAAAAAAAATTCAGTGGTATACTGATATTCATAACTGATGTGATGTCAGTGGACCATAAGAGCCACATGTGTGGGAGTGTTAAGTGTATCCCTTATGTCATGAGGCATGACCACTGTGATAGGCAGTCTTACATACACTGCTGCCATCAATCTTATATGAAATGGATCCACATCAACGCATGGAAGCTCCAGATCCTGTGTACAATAACACAGCAATTGTATCAACTACCATGGCGTAAAGGGTGAACACACTTAGGCGTTACATGTGTACTATGAACATGCCATTGTTCCAAGCCCCATGTGTGTGCATATGTGTATACTTCTGTTGCAATGACACAAGCTCAACGTTCAATAGATTATTACTATCAATTTTTGCTCTACCGAGTGGATAGAAGAGCATTATGGGTATGGTCGAGAGCAATCGGTAAAGGACACCCACCCCAGTGTCATTGGTAAAGGACACCCACCCCAGTGTCATTGGTAAAGGACACCCACCCCAGTGTCATTGGTAAAGGACACCCACCCCAGTGTCATTGATAAGGAACACCCACCCCAGTGTCATTGGTAAAGGACACCAGCCCAGTGTCATTGGGAAAGGACACCTACCCCAGTGTCATTGGTAAAGGACACCCAGCCCAGTGTCATTGGTAAAGAACACCCAGCCCAGTGTCATTGGTAAAGGACACCTACCCCAGTGTCGTTGGTAAAGGACACGCACCCCAGTGTCATTCTAACCAATAACAGCATACTCCAGCAGGTTGAACACACCCACATGTACATGACTGTTATGCACTCAATACATACATATGTAAATATATACAGAAACACATGCATGGGAGGGTGCTATGACACTGACAAACACAATATGGACATACTTCACAGCTGAAATATACACACACATACAGACACATACACACACATGCACTGTACACACACATACACACGCACACACGCACGCACGCACACACACACACACGCACTGTACACACACATACACACGCACACGCATGCACACGCACGCACGCACACACGCACGCACACACGCACGCACACGCACACACGCACACACACACACACACACACACACACACACACACACACACACACACACACACACACACACACACGTGTGGGACTCACAGCAGGTTCCCTGGGTGAAGTTGGGTATGCCATCAAACCTAAACCCTCTGAGCAGCATGGTCTTTGGTTCATAAATTAGACTATTTCTTATCAGGTGTCCGTAATATTGTACATATCGTCTCTGACTGGGAATGGTTACCCCCTAAAGTAGGGAGGAGTGGGGAGGAGAGGGGAAGGGAAGGAGGAAGGGAAGGGGGAGGGAGGAGGAATGTGGGTGAAGGGAGAAAGTGGGAGCAATAAATGAAATTGAAACAGTACATGTACAGTACACACATGTACAAGTACACTGAACAAACCTTTGCATTTTGAGTTCTGGCTTCCCCATAGAACTCCAACGCCTCCTTTGTGGTATCAAACATCCGATCATGAAGAAGGTACGCACATATCATCACTCCAGTACGGCCCTGAAGATGGGTAACATAAACGGAACATGGTCACCACACACTGCACATGCGTGCACCACCACACTATTGGATACTAGCGCTGCCGCCGTACTTGTACCACAGCTGATACACATCATGTGTACACACATCTCACACATGACGAGTCCACATCGTGCACACACATCAATTCCCACTGCACTACTACAGCTGCTGAACAGTGGTTAATTAACAAACAGGACATAAAAGCGTAAGCTAGCACACAGACACACAGCGCCCATTCCACTATCACCTTTGGCATGTTAGCACCATGGAGGACAGTTCACTTGTACGTGTGTACATGTAAGAGTCAACTAAAACTACAGAACTTATAAAAATACACGTACATGTACATGTATAACCAAAAGAGGGATTGATCACTTGACATCAAAAGTATTCAGTCTTAGGCCTCATTGTCCTATTTAAAACACATCCACTATGTTTTTACACACACCTTTTGAATAGAATGTCCATATACAGTAATGAATGTACAAGTTTTCTTTTCTCTCCCACTCCATCCTCCCTCCACCTTCACACTTGGTCCCTTCCCTCCCACCTCCCATCCCACCTCCCATCCCACCCACCCACCCTCCCCTCCCACCCCCCACCCCATACCTTGCCAGCCTTGCAATGCACCACAGCTACATTCTTATCGTCAGCCTTCAACCAGCTGTCTATGTCCAGGCAGAATGGTCTGATCAGCTCAAATGGGGGAGCATTGTGGTCATCAAAGGGATAGTTGGCCACTACATGGGGCAGAATGGGGCGATGGTCACAGTGCACAACATACACAAGCTGTTCTGTGTTCTCTTATTTGTGGACTGGGCTAAGCATAACACAAGTCCGACCTGCCAAAGGCCAAACGTGGTGTGTCTACACAACCATACACCTCTAGTACACACCTGTACACAGCGACTCATTTGCTTACATAAAACATTTTGCGTGGGTTAAGACAACAAAATGTACATACATGTATGATCTCATACACCTGTACCATCAGCTCCACACACCTGTACCATCAGCTCCATACACATACACCTGTACCATCAGTTCCACACACCTGTACCATCAGCTCCATACACATACACCTGTACCATCAGATCCACACACCTGTACCATCAGCTCCATACACATACACCTGTACCATCAGATCCACACACCTGTACCATCAGCTCCATACACATACACCTGTACCATCAGCTCCATACACCTGTACCATCAGCTCCATATGCATACACCTGTACCATCAGCTCCATACAACTGTACCATCAGCTCCATATGCATACACCTGTACCATCAGCTCCATACACCTGTACCATCAGCTCCATATGCATACACCTGTACCATCAGCTCCATACAACTGTACCATCAGCTCCATACACCTGTACCATCACCTGTACCATCAGCTTCATGCACCTGTACCATCAGCTCCATACAACTGTACCATCAGCTCCACACACCTGTACCATCAGCTCCATACACCTGTACCATCAGCTTCATACACCTGTACCATCAGCTTTATACACCTGTACCATCAGTTCATACACCTATACCATCAGCTCCACACACCTGTACCATCAGCTTCATACAACTGTACCATCAGCTCCATACAACTGTACCATCAGCCCTATACAAACACAGATATACACATACCTCTTTGGTGAAACCTTCCTGGGTCATATGATCTTTCAGAACAGCTAGAAAGGGGCAGCAAACAACAAACAATGGTTAAAGATATTCATACAATCTGATTGGTTAAAATGCACACAATCTAAAGGTAACATCAGGAGGGGACTCAGAAGTGACAATCCCTCATACACTAGATAATTTATTGGTTCTTACAAGTACATGTATCCCTTGCTATTGTCTCAATTGGCTTAATGGAAGCCATGTGATTTTAAATTCTCCTGACTTGGGGGGGGGGGGGGGGGGGGGCCTTAGTAGCACATTTGCCACACAGCCAAGGGCCCTCAGGGGTTTTAAATGTAGATACATATCCCATCCCCCCCTCCCCCCCACACACACATACATACACACACGAGCTTACAGATTGTACACTTTGTAGTGGTCAGGATGTTTCAAGTCAAAAAACCTGGAGAGAGAAACAGCATACTGTAAACAGCAATGACAACACGTTTTGTGTGTACGTAAATCTACACGTACAACGTGCACATGTTCTACAGTGCCAGTACATGTGTGTGTACAGTACATTAGTGTGCATGCAAATATGTGGGCAAGCATGTTTCAGTTTGTCATTATGTCGGCAACCAAAAAAAAAAAAACATGTACATGTGTGCCCTTAAGCATGTGTTGGAGCACATTAAAGGTTCAGAACAATAACAATATCTACTAATTGTTGAAATGCACATACATCCATTACAGACACACACACACACACACATAAAAACACAGCTAGTGACTGTCACCTCAAGTAAACAGCACAAAATACCATTTCTGCTTATAAAGCGCATTAACACTGTAAACATAAACCATTTGTCCGTTCATACGTACATGCATGCTCACATTCACCATCACCACTCTAATCACACCCACTATATTTGCCCACACCAAGCTGTCACCATCCCACCCACCCATCACCATCAAATCCACTCCATCACAATCAACCTACCTCATCACCATCACACCCACCCCATCACCACCATACCACCTCATCACCATCACACCCTACATGCACACAGAAGCACCCTATAGCACCTTACATGCACACAGTAGCACCCTATAGCACCTTACATGCACACAGTAGCACCCTATAGCACCTTACATGCACACACAAGCACCCTATAGCACCTTACATGCACACACTAGCACCCTATAGCACCTTACATGCACACACTAGCACCCTATAGCACCTTACATGCACACAATAGCACCCTACAGCACCTTACATGTACACAGTAGCACCCTATAGCACCTTACATGCACACAGTAGCACCCTATAGCACCTTACATGTACACAGTGACATCACAGGACTAAGACAACAGTACTTGTGGTGATGCATTAGAAGGAAAAGGAAAAAGGGCAACATTCCTAGCTCTAAACCATCTAACACCTTCCAAAACCAACAACAGTGCACTGCATTGGGGCACACATCCCTTCCATTGTAAGCACACACACACACACACACACACACACACACACACACATGCACACACACACACAGTATCAGAGCAATTGTGGCATTACTATATGGAATGGCCACAAGTAGGTCAACTGATGATGGCATGACCTCATCAGTTAACTATATCCATTCCAATGTGGTATTGCATGATGTGCATTGAGACATTGAGGCCACCATACACCATACACGTGGGTTGATTTAATGCCTGCAACTCAAATGAATACGGATGAAAATTCAGTAAACTACAGTTTTACAGAGTTTTTACGCATATTCATTTGAGTTGCAGGCGATAAATCGGCAGGAAGCCGATCCGTGTATGCCAGCCTTAATGCTTGCATGGAACACCCTGGCCCCGATGTGCACATCACACACACACACACACACACACCACACATACCACACACATACCACACACAGACACACATACACACACATACACACACACATACATGTACACACACACCTTATAACATCTTGCATGTTGTTCCTGAAGACGCCTTCAAGCTTCTCGGCAGGAAATCCCATGGCAACGATGTTTGGCTTGATATCTGAGCAACACCAGTCAAGGAGGAACTGCACACAAATGTCTGCATACCCTTATTCCAAGAATCCATGCCAGAAATAAATACTAGCTCGTTTCAATTTAAAAACCAATCTTATCAAAACAACAACCCTTCCTCTATGGTAGGGTACTGTATTCACAGTAGAACTGGGGAACCCCCACCATCACTAGCATACAACCAAACACAGGTATATACATACATACATACATACATACATACATACATACATACATACATACATACATACATACATACATACATACATACATACATACATACACACACACACATACATACACATACATTGTGCATATTACATTCATGTACATACATGTAGCCAATAGGATTCATCGCATCCGATATAAGCCATGTCAGCACCAACACCTTCCATTAAACAACACAGCAAATGAATACACTTCCACACAGCTGCAATCCCACAGTGCAGAGAAGGGGCAAAAACATAACCAGCTTAAAAATACGGCCTATAACTACCACAGAATCCACGCATATACCCAGATGTTGGAGAGGGGAAGGGGAAGGGGAGGGACAAGGGCAGTGGGGGGGGGGGGGGGGGGGGGGGGGTTGGTTCTTTAGCTCCACTATCTAGGTCTGGGGACTCTGCCACAGAATTTTAGCATTTCTAGGACTCACTGTGTAATTCAAAAGAAGAGTTGAGGCCCCTCCCCCATGATCCACCACACCCACACACCACATACACCCCAGTACAGCAAAAGGGCGCGCACGCACACACACACACACACACACACACACACACACACACACACACACACACACACACACACACACACACACAGTGTCACCTTACCATTCCCTATCAGCAGACAACACAAGAATGACTCAACAGACCCCACAGCAACCACAGACACAGGTGACCCCCCTCACTGAGATGTGACACAACACAACATTCCACAATCACTACATCACACCACTTAGCACTGGGGCAGGTGCAACATACTTTTCCATGGCTTCTCTCACTCTTCAATCCCCATGAGACCTTTCATTATATTTTTAACAAAAATTTGGACAAAAAGGCCTGGGGCCTTGTTTAGGTCACATGACTGATGATGAACATGAAATGTGCCACGCCCACAAAACACAAGCATTTGTACACACACACACACATGCACACATACACACACACATACACACACACACACACACACACACACACACACACACACACACACAAAACACACACACGTTACTTAACTGGTTGTACATTTACTTACCAGGTATGTTATTAAGTACGGTTGGATGCTTAGTTGGATGAACACAGATAAGGTAGGAAATGCTCGGAATAAGGGACACCACCTAACAGCACTGCTGGGGTTACCACATAAAGGACATGACACCACACCACCCACATGCTACAGGACCAATTTCACCCAACATCACCCTTCCAACAACCATCTCCATGACAACCCACACCCCCAAAACAAACACACACACACACACACACACACACACACACACACACACACATCTTAAAACGGCAAGGTTTTATTACGATGTACTGCCATCTCCCCCTCCACTTATTTTATACTTAGCGATGGTAAAGGTACACACCACTACAATGAACAAGAGGCTTCCTGTTCTAGGTGAGACCACGCCCACTAATTACCCGACCACCCTAGCACAAGCAATACTTACACACATAACACATCCACACACACACACTCCGCACACAACGCAGATTTGCACACAAAGTATGATCTCGCAAACTATGGCATGCATCACACATCACAATACCTGGCCACACTATCCCACACAACACAATATCACACCATCACTACCCACACATCACACCACTATCCCACACATCACACTATCACACCATCACTACCCCACACATCACAATATCTCACCATCACTATATCACTACCCCACACATCCCAATATCACACCATCACTATCCCACACATCACAAATCACACCATCCTTTCTAACCATCCACACTGTGAATGTGGAGGTGTGGTTAGCCTATTTGCTGCAGACCACACATCCCTTAGAGAAGGAACTGGGCAATATGTTAGATCAACAACATTACAGATAACACTATCCCCTCTCACACATGCAAACACACGTACGTACACATATAACATGCACACATATACAAACACACATACACACACATAGTTCATAATGGCCAATAACCACCAACTACCAATGATGGCAACGACTTTGGGATCAACCAGAAGGCATAAAGTACATAGGTACAACACACAAACATGCCACCCTCGTGTGTGTGTGTGTGTGTGTGTGTGTGTGTGTGTGTGAAGTGGAGTAAAAGGCTGAGGATAACTGGTCTGTGAAAGGGTGGTGGAGAGGGAGAGGGTGAGGGAGATGAGGAAGGTAGGTGTGTGGTAGAACAAATGTATGTACGTATATCCCATGGCCCCCCCCCCCCCCCCCTTGGTGCCATTTTCACCCTAGCAACCGTAATACAAATATGTAACGCAGGTACACACAATCACTTACAGCAATACGTTACCAACCCAATAACAGCGGAGAGTACTAGTAGACGCAGGGGGGGGGGGGGGGGGGACGGAGACGGGGTACGTTAGACAAACATAGCAGCGGGACACAGTTCGATACATGTCAGGTCAAGATTGAATTCGTCTTCCACGAATCTCCTCTTGCTCCTGGAGACCATAGTCTTAATTTTCTCCTTCACAAAATTGGCCATATGAAACAAAATACGACTAAAACCAACAACGTAACGTTAGAGCCGACTTCGGACAGTGACGAACCAACAAACAAACGACAGGCGTCAGGAAGCCACACTTACTCTACTCGGCTGCCATTTTGAAATATCATGGTATGGGGCGGCGCTGCACACAAATTACAGCCGCTAATAGACCGGAAAACAGATGTCATATCGTGCAGCAGTCGCAAGCACCGGCGGCGCACATTGGCTAAAAAACACACCCTCATCACACGAATAAGGTGACACGCGCAGCCTCCCCTCACCCCCCACCGAAGTAGTTTTAAAGGCTGCACGTTATCAAACTCTGTGGATACAACTTAAGTCTAAATTATAGCCACCTTCAACAAAACGCCTTTTCTTTCTGCTCACCCACGTCTTCAGCATCTCTGACCGGCTTCAGAAGGATAAACTACCGACCACACCCCACGAAGTTCCCACCCCTTCCCCACCCTTTCCCGGTTACACGTATTCGTACCGAATATTAAGGAGGGATACATGTCAAATCCAGGTCATAGCCGTTCTCAATGTGTCTTCTCTTTTTCTTGCCAACGAGATGCCTCACCCACGCCATCTCTGCTCCTCAATCTAACAGACACGCCTTCTTCGGTTATTGGAACGTGAAGACGTAGATATATTTTTAATCGATGAATACGCATTCGTCGTAGGAGACATAGCACACCGGTGTGGTATTGTTAAGTGACGATAGTTCTGTGTGTGTGATCTAGAGTAAAACGAGGGAGGGTGGGGTACCGAGGGTGGATACTGGTAAAGGCAAGAGGCGCATCATTTGGGAATGCGAATATTGTTCATTGAATCAAAAATGACGTACATGTACAGGTGTATGTGCGTGAAGTTGTCGTATTTTTTGTAGGCTCTACGTATGTACGTTTTTATGCACGCGTATGTGTGTTCGTATGTACGTACGTACGTGTGGTGAATAATGGTTTTCAACTTTTATGACATGATTTGTAAGCTCATATTGTGACACTGACATTTTTAACCACTTCGGATTCATGTTTATCATCTGATCTCTAGCACTCTTTCAGATCCTGCGCATACATTGCAGTGTGTGTTAAAGGTGTCAGAGGTAATGAAAGTTCTCTCCCGAGCAGATGCATGATTCTATATTTCCTGCTTAGAAGCCACATCTCAAAACCAGTATAGGGACTGTTGCCACACACACTTCCCTATACTGGTGGTTTACTGTTCTTCACTTGGTCTGTTTTCATAATATCCAACCAGCTCTTTTTTGACACATGTTAAGGGCATTTGCCAAAACTTAACTCTCACCAATAACAACCTCTTTGGGACTAGGGCCGTCTTCTATAGATCCAGCCCGTGCATTGTGCTCAGCATGGACTAGCAAGAGATGTTCTTTGCAATATTGTCCTTGCAGGGCAGTAGTACAAGGTTTGACACAAATGGAAGCTAACTGAACCCTGGAGCCTGTCAGACAACACATCATCTGACTGACACACACACACACACACACACACACACACACACACACACATACACACACAACACCAAGCACCATAGGTCTTGGTGACCACAAACACACACATACACACACACACACACACACACACACACACACACACACACACACACACACACACACCAAAAGGACATTTCCACCATGGCATCAAGATCTCACTTGACTATTTGCTGGAATTGGGATGAATCAAGATGTAAGCCCAAGCGTTCAGAAGGGTTACTCATGAGATTGGGGACTGATATCAGCTCACAGCTCTATCATCAGCTACTTGGTGTAGTTAGAATCAAACTGAAAATGAACGATGTGACAAAAGTCAATGCAAGAGCTCACCATTACATCACTGTTTAAATCCAGTAATTGTACCTGAAGCTAATTAATGTAATAGTAGGATTTTGTGCCTGAAGGGATTGGATCTAGTGCCTGAAGGGATCTAGTGCCTGAAGGGAGGGGATCTGAGTGAATTCAGTGCTATGGCAGCTCAGTAAAGACACAAAGTGCTCTGAATAAGGTTGTATGGGTAATCATGCATTTCTTATGAAGCATTGCCCTTCCCATTGTGACAGGAAAGTTGTCATGACAACCAGGTTGAACTATCCCAGCTCGCTTCATGGGAGGTCCATTTCCTGAACTAATACTGTTGTCAAGGCACCCAAGTGCTCATATTTAAATTTTTGTTGTACTCTCATGGTGTACTGCATGTGCCTGTAACGTGCCTGTAACAAGCCTGTAAAATGTACGTAACATGGTGAATATGCCTTTATTCTAGTACTGTAGTACCTGCATGGAAACACACTGTTGCGAAAAAGCTGACGTCTCTCCTGCTATTTTGCCAGAGAGAGAGGAAAACGGCAACCACACACTGGCGCTATATGCTTTGTGCTCAAGACAGTCTTACTTAAAGCGTTCAGTACATGCGCTTCTACTCACAGCTGAGTACTGAGGTAAACAGAGGCATGCAGAGGCCATCACAGCAAGATCATCAAACTACTGTAGTGAAATAGCAATTTGAATCCAGGCCTGAGTGGCTTTTGGCAACGAACATATCTGGCGGCAGTAAATAACTGCAATGGATGCCATTATCGTGATTTGCCCTTTTGTAAGATGTGTGCATGTATGTACATGTGACAGTGCAGGCATGTATGCATAAATATATATATATATATATAGGCATATTTTGCAGCTAAGGGCTGTTATCTGGCCTCTGATAGAACGAGGGAGGTTAAAGTCTGTTAGTAGTCCTAAAGAGAGCAACGTATGCTGTCCAGGTCTCACCATGCACCAATATAATCCCTGTTCCCATGTAGACCTCTAGTGCCACCCCCTCCCCCCCCCCGGCCCTGATCCTCTCAGTTTTGTTCACCAGGTGTCAGCAGGAGATCACCATGAATGGTAGCACCAGTCATCTTCTAATTAGACTGCTCTCCAGCATGGGGTCTCAGAACATATCTGGTACTTCTCAGAATTATTTAATTTCTCCACATGTTTATTGATCACAAGTAAAGAAAAACATTCTCTGACGAGAAAGTTGGTGGGATATAGGAATTGGAGGCAAAGGTGGTGTAAAAAGGAAGGGAACAAGGTTTCGAGAAAAGGGTATTGGGACAAAAATCCTATATTTAGCACATGTAAATGTAACAGAACCAAAAGAAGTGCTAATTATAGGATTTTTGTCTCATTACCCTTTTCTCAAAACCTTGTTCTACTCCTTTTTACACCACCTTTGCCTCCAATTCCTATATCCCACCAACTTTCTCGTTAGAGAATGATTTTCTTTACTTGTTTCTTCTATTTTTTTTATTTTTTGTGTTTATAATAATTGTTATTATCAGTAGAATACATGAATATGATATTATTACAGATCTAAGCTACATAGTTACTATTATATATATATTATCACGCACCAAATACACAAAAACTAAGATTGGACAGCTTAATGTCATCCTATAGTAGTTGAGCTGTGATGCCAGAGCTGATGCCATATGCTCAGGATAGCAGTGCCCTTGCATTTGCTCTGACAAGAACCAGGTTGAGCGTACCATAAAGTGTTGAGGTGGCATGAGATTTGGAGCCTAGTCGCCAGCCAAGAGGCAAGGCATGAAAGATGAAGGAGAGCTCCAGCTCCCCAGCAGCCATAAGTTTCAGCAGCCAATGATATGCAAGACCAACCTAGCTCTGAGCACTTAACATCATTGGAGGCATGTTTCCTTCGTTCTGAAACCTGAGCAGATGATCCCGCTGTCACACACGCTTCAGTGAGGATACTTTGATTAAGCGGTGATGCAGCTGTGAGATCAAAAGCCGCAGGTTTCCTCAGATCCCAATTTGGCACCAGAACATCAGCTGGCCGGGTACGTCATTCATCATGTCCTACCTCCATTTGTCCACCAACACCAGCCTGTCTGCAGGATTCAAAAAAGGTATTTCTGAGTTGGTTGTGTCGTGACATTACATCCCCATTATATTTACATGTTAGAGCATGGTGACCAAAATGATCTAACGACTGGGTTGAACAAGATGGGCACCTACTACCACCAAACATGTCAATACCTAGACCCCATTTTAAGGCTGTCTGGAATTCAGCCTTATCAAGGTGGAGGTTAAGACCAGGGGATGGTATAACTGATAACCAAGAAGCTGCAAGGTTTGATGAAGCAGACATTAAACAAGCCCTGTTTGGAATAGAGGAAGCATCAAACATGGACAGCATCTTTTGGGTCATTGGTGACTCAAGCAACTCATCCATAGAAATGACTTCTGCTGGAGAGTGGTCCAAAGAATGGAGAAGATGATGACTAGTGTTAGTAGCAAAGCCTGACATCGAAAAGGAAGACATGAATGCTGCTGATGAGTGTAATGATGCACTGTGAAGGCCCAGACCACCCCCTGCTCAAACTCAGCTGGGCTTGTTTCCAAACTAAATCAGATGGATCAATGCACATGCTATCTGAAAAGGTCTGATGGACTTCCTCATCAAATAACTGCAATACTTCCAGTGCTACAGAAGGAGGAGTGCATCTGGCAATGTGGACCATCTGACAGAAACCACCACATTGACATAGCAGCAACAGAGCAACTTGTGAGTTGACAGAACCTACCACTTTTAGCAGTGATAAAAACTTAGAGATGTTTGCCCTTTTCTCCGCAATGGACTTGGCACAAAAGATTGGGTCCCCAATTGGCATGCCTAAGATTTCAAAGTTCAGTGCATTTGACTTCTAAGTCAAATGCACTGAACTTTGAAATCTTAGGCATGCCAATTGGGGACCCAATGTTTTGTGCCAATCTTTTGAACTTCATCTCATCAGGAAAGCCTTAATTCGGAGTAACTTTTACTGAACAATTCACATTTGGAAGTATTTATAAAAAGACCTAGTGAAGGACTAAGCTGTTTAATAATGCTGAGTGCCTGTAACACTGCCTGTTTTGCCCCAGCAGCGACCTCATCATCCATGTACCAGGAGTGAAATGAAAGCTGTGAGCAAATTGAGTCAGCTGCAATAGCAGTAACCACCTTATGGAGAACCAAGCACAAAAGTAAAGGTCCTAATGGGTCTCCCTGCTGGACTCCAGTCTCCGACCTCAATGCACCCATGGAAGACAACAGTAAGGGGTGATCACCTTAACATCATGCTGCCCATCGGAAGAGCTCAGAAAAGTGTTCCCTGCATTCCTCAAGGAGAGCTTGGCAAGAAACAAGATTAAAAGCATTCCGCAAGTCAATCTTCATCACTATGAAATCATTATCATTCCCATGCTCTTCCACACACATGCGTAACCCATGTACAATCTTCTCAACCCCATATGGACAGGCAACACCTAATTGGTGGTGAGAGAAAAATTCAGAAGCCTTCTCCTTAGTGATCCGACATAGGCATTTGCCGACCAAACGTCTCAATGTTTCTCCTACAGTGATTGGGCGAATATCTGGAGGGGAGCCAGGTTTATCCTTTGAAAGTGCGATGAGGCTACCACCTGCTAAGAATTTTGAGACCACTAAAGGATCCTTACCGGATGCTAAAAGATTATTATCATTTTTTTTTTAAATTGTCGATTCTTAATACTGGCAAGTACCCCCCCCCCCCCCCCCCCCGCTTCAATTACCGTCACGATTAGATGCCCGCTTTTGTTTAATGGGATCACTGTACGGAATGCGGAAGAATTGTAACTCGTCGTCTCGACTTTGGAGGTATTCCTCTCGTTGTTTAGCTCTCTTCTTTTGTTGACGTGAAGGCATTTTGAAAAAAAAAAAAAACATCGCTAGCCAAAAGTGGTGAACAAAACTGCAACCAGAGATCTCTGCTGCAATCAAATGAGATCCCACCTGTTAATAACGCTGCACAATTCTAAATATACGTAAATGTCGCCATGGGAACGGTTAAACATAGCACTCCATATTACGTAATGATTACGTATATCAGTTTTATGCTTTATTCATATATCTGATACCTGAAGATGTCCTTCCAGGAGATTCTAAAGCGATTGGTATAACTTGCGCTCTTTAAAACCATTCCTATCCCGAGCTATACTCACCCGAGAAGAAGAATTAGAAGACGACGACGAAGAATTGGCCTGGGGACGAGAAAAACACGAGCTTTTTTGTTCTCTTAAAGCAAGCAGTTTGAAGACTGGAACAAAACATTAAAATGACCGTCTTTGCCTTCTGGTTCGATAGCAAAAAGAGCTAAACTATCCGTTTCTTGGTACGCGAGTTATATGCGGGTCGTTTTTAAAAATGATTTCACGACCCGGGTCAATTCCTATATAGGAACTACTATCGTAGTTCCTGATATGCATTATAAAAATATTAATTTTGTATTGTCTGCTTTATAATTACTCCTTGTGTGTGCATCTATATGCAGGGGGCCATAAAGCATCTTCATGCAGGCACTGAGCACCACAGGTTAACATAAAGGTCCACGACCTTAAACATATAACAGTCACTGCTACGAGTCAACCCACACGCACAAGATCAGACTACTCCTTCGCTACGTTACATGCCCACCATCTTCATTCTAACATGGATAGAAGCTACCGTTTGCATCATCAAAGGAACCTTCGTTGGCCTATACATGCTTGACACTTGGTCTCAATTTAAGCGGTGCTGCATTTTTGGCTACGTTCCTCTTCGATCTATATTTCAATCAGGTCATGTATGATGCACTGGCAGGTTTCCAAGATGGTGTAGCAGCTGCTGGGGAGATTGGGCCAATGGGCCATTTATTTGTGCATGTGACATATGACCTATTACCAACAAAGCCTTTCACCTCAAGTCATTACTCACTTGTACAGAACACCTGACTTCAAACGTTTTGTATCATGTGCACAATGGGATGGTTTGTGGTTATTGTTATTATTATAAATGGATGATAACAACTACATATATGCATATGAAATACAATACTATAAATCAATAAACCGTATTTATAATTTATCACATTTAATTTAATTATTAGTTATTTCGCGACCACACCTTGGTTTGTTAATAGTAAAACAAAGTTGTTCCCTGGTGCGTTCAAGTTTCTGAGAAGCCCTTGCAACGAGTAACAGTGACCTCTGCTCAAATGGCTACGTATCCGAACCAAGCTACTGGTATGGTGGCACGTACTGCAAATTCTCGTTTGGGGGCGTTTCCATTATTGCTTTATGATCTAAGCATAATTTAGCAACACACAAGTTATTTAACGATCGCCCCGTTTCATACAGGAAACTCGCCGACCAACAATGGCGTCGAAGCAGCGGGTCGGGCGAGGCCCGTGGACAGCTCCGTACCAGTTCCACCCATCGACGCCCACGGCCGGTACTACCCTCAGCAAGCGTCTTCCCTGCTGCACAGATGGCCGGATGCCTCCTACCCAGTTCAGAGGCCCGAAGAGAACGCCGCACAACCACGGCCTTTGCAGCAACCAATCGCATCTTTAGCCCATTCCGACGCCCAGCCCCAGGTGATTGTATTTAACATTTAGGTAACGGCGTAAAAACCGCGCGCGCACGTACGTACGCACGCACACACACACACACACACACACACACACACACACACACACACACACACACACACACACACACACACACACACACACACACACACACACACACACACACACACACACACACACACACACACACACACACACACACACACACACACACACACACACACACACACACACACACACACACACACACACACACACACACACACACACACACACACACTTTGTGTACTCCTACTGATTGAATTATTTTCTGTCTGATTTTTTCCCCGTCAATTACCATGAACTGTACATATACAATAATTGGGTCCTGCTGATGGGACATGCATGTCTCACAATCCTGCGACGCCCCTTCCCCTCCTCCCACCCTCCACTCATTCTCCAAAGCTCTGTCCGTGTGTTGTGATGCATTGCTCTCTAATTAGAAATTTATATTATGTACTTGTAGTGTTTTGTATGAGTGTGCATTGTTACATGAAATTGAATTTAGTATCTAGGCAGCCATGGTAACCTTCTATATGTCAACCTAATTACTTCTCCCCCTCCCCCTCTCCCTCCCCCTCCCCTCTTTGTCTCACAATCTCTGCAGCAGGTGGCCTCCAATGTGCCAGGACACCAGCCAATGGTTCATGAGATGGGTTGGATGGCTTGGCCCGTTAGGGACAGGCATTTGCTACTTACCATCATCATGACTACACTTGTTCTGATGTGTGGTGACTGGATGTCTCTAGGCTGCACCCTCGTAGCCATGGTCCTGTCCTGCTGTGTGAGCAAGGGGGGAGGGTGTATGTGTGTGGGGAGGATAGTCGGGAAGATGGTGGGGAAGATGGTGGGGATAGGGAAGAGGATGAGGAGGGGGTGATCTTGGCACAACCATTTTGTATAGGTTGGTTTCATGCATGTACATGCCTGTACAAGTTGATATACATGTACATGCCTGTACAAGTTGGTATACATGGTATACATGATATACATGCCTGTACATGGTATACATGCCCATATATGGTAGTCATGCCTGTACATCGTATGCATGCCTATACATGGTGAGGTATAAACCTTTCTTCAGTAGTAAGATAGGTCCCGATCTCCCTCCCTTTCCCTATCCTCCCTCATCCCCTCCTCCCCACTCGTACCTCCCCACTCGTACCCACCTCCCCACTCGTACCCCTCCTCCTCCCTCATCCCCTCCTCCCCACTCGTACCTCCCCACTCGTACCCACCTCCCCACACATACCCCTCGTCCTCCCTCATCCCCTCCTCCCCACTCGTACCTCCTGTTCCATTCTGGTTTAACAGGGATTTAATTGTTTGACCAATGCACATTAAACAATGTGTTGTGCACATCTGAAGTTATTGTTAAACTATACATGTACTTGTCCAGCACAGAGGTATGGGGCTAAGGGCTTCTGTGACATATGGGATCGAGGCAGCGATAACGGACCTAGCGCATATTCCAGGAGGGAGCATCAAAGTTGACATGTGCAATTAAAATGTACGCGTAATTAAAAATTCAGGCCGCTGTAACTCCATGATGGACAGACAAATTTCTAGTTCGTAAGAAAGAAACTAAGTTGTAGAGGACATAGAGTATGAAATAATTTGAAACCTTGAAAAATTATGCGCTAGGTTCCTTTTCTATCACGGTTGCATATAATTGCATATATGTTCAAGTGTGCCCACATGGTATCCAAGTGTGTCCATATGATATCCAAGTGTGCCCATATGATATCCAAGTGTGTCCATATGATATCCAAGTGTGCCCATATGATATCCAAGTGTGTCCATATGATATCCAAGTGTGCCCATATGATATCCAAGTGTGTCCATATGATATCCAAGTGTGCCCATATGTGTGTCCATATGATATCCAAGTTGGCTCATATGTTCTACAGCATGTGCATTATGCACTTATAAAATAACCCTTTTTGTGCAACTGTATGGAGCCCCGCCCTTAACGCCCCACCCCCTCCTCCCACCAGGCACTGTATGACGACATCAAAGCCTCACCGGACCAACGCAGCATGAAGAGCAGGGTGTCCCTGGTGCTCAACATGGCTGCCCTCCTCCTCATGGCTGTGGTGTGGGGGAGGGTGACCACCAGCGGAGAGGTCACCTTTGGTGGAGGGTCGCTCATGCCATGTGCTGCCGCCCACTTCTGTACCGTGAAGCACTGCCCCTTCTTCCCCTACAGCTACTCGTATCACTACCACGCCCCCGTAACCCACGCTGCCTGCTTCTGTTATGGTGATATGTGAGCGTGCACTTGCGGTTGCCAGTGATACACTACCTGTAACCACGTGACTGCTGTACTATGACCTCTGTACTATGACCTATGTACTATATGTCCTCTGTACTATGACCCATTGTTGGATGCATCACAGATAGTTCTGAGCATTCAGGTCATCATTGGATTGGTGCTTCCTTGACTCAGGGCGTGGGCCACCAAACGAGTGTCTAATAGGATTTAGCGGTGAGGTGATGGACACAGCTAATGCTGTTGTCCTGCCCAAGAAAGAGTTTAGAAGTAGGATGTCAGTGCTGGACGGGTCTTGCTGTGGTCTCTGGTTAAGTTGTTGCCATGCAATTCCACCTTAACTCCCTATGGAAGCCCGACGACAGGATGTCCCTAATCCTATTATCAAATGAAGGGAGACCACATCACCACCATAATTTTAATTACGCTCGCACCAAACACACAAACAATTAATATATGCCTGCACTTGTAAAGGGGGGGAGGGGGGGGGGGGGGGGTTCAACCCATTGCGCCTTTACTACTATTATTTTCGGTCTTGTACATGTATGCAAGACCGAAAATAATAGTAGTAAATAATTATTATTACTCTAAAATATTTTTAGTTGTTTGCTTTATTTATTATAGGTGCAATCATTAAGGAGATTAAAATTCATGAACATTATGACAAGCATCAAATAAATACCAACATTAATGGGTTAATAGAATAATTAAGTTTGTTTATTGTTGACACACTTGCATATCGTATGGGCACACTTGGATATCATATGGACACACTTGGATATCATGTGGGCACACTTGAACATAAGTGATCATATGTCCATTCTTGGATATCTCATGGCCATACTTGAATATCATCTGGCCATACTTGATAGCATATGGGCACACTTGAATATCATATGGGCATTTGGATTCTGCGAAGGGTACAGCCACTAGGCAAGCCCAAATTCTCATTGTTAACCAAGGTTTCAAAGCTTGTAATTACTATTTCTCATTCTAGCGCAGATAATGACTTATCTCATTGCAATTGGTCAAAGGTGTTATGGTTTTCAATATGTACATGTATACATGCATTTATCATTATAAAATCAATTGTGAATAAGATGAAATGATTAGCACACGCTGTGAAAGCTCTGCAGCTGTGGCCTGAATCATGCACGTGATCTTAATTGATCCCTCTCTTCCTTGTTCCATTCCTGTCCAGCTCGTTTTGTAACTGCATGCATGTAAAACCATTAGGTTCCTTCTGAATTTGGCCTGTCATCAATACCACACCTCCCCCGGTAAAGTTTACATTTGATCGAGGCCATTTCTATCACTGTGGTGGACTGCAATGGTTCCATAGTCCACCTACCATCCTTGTCAGAGATGGGAGCCAATCAGAGGCAAGAGAGAGTGATAGGAAACGTTCTTGACAAGTTGTACCACAGTAATTCAAGCCACAACTGCGCCAACAGGCTTGTGTGGCATGTAGCACAGCTGCAAGCACGGTATGTGTGCAGGTATATGGAATGGCCATTAGCACATGCACTGGACTGCATGCATGGTGTTCCCTCTATACCATAAACCGCCACCACTATAAATATGTTTGGGGTTAGTCTGCATGGATCCATGCCGCCTGGTTAATGAGCATGATGTGCCCTAAAATGGGTGACTTCAAGTGAGCACCATCCTCTAATGTGTAAATCATGCATGTGAGCACCGCCCTCAACTGGATGACCTCAAGTGAGCACCACCCTCAACTAGATGACCTCAAGTGAGCACTACCCTCAACTGGATGACATCAAGTGAGCACCACCCTCAAATCGGAGTCAACTGGATGACCTCATGTGAGCGCCACCCTCTCAAGCAACATTAATGATATAGGGTGGGAGTAGTACGTGGTTGAAATTAACGTCAGGAGCTTGGGGAATGGAAACCGCTGCCACCATCTTCGCAATCGCCTCCAGACTTGCTGCATCACGTGCTGGCCCAAGCCGATTGTACTCAACGAGGTCTATGGCCGGTTGAATCTCAATCTTGTTCCAGGAATTTTGCAATTTTGGGAAGGGGGGGGGGGCAATTATTAAAGCTATAATTAAGTGAGAAATAGGTGTGGTTCACCGAAAGGGGGTGGGTGCGGTAGGAGATATGCCCCCTCCTGCGAGAAGCGCTGAAGCTATACGTTCCAAATGCAGATCGTGGCAGCTAAAAGGGTAGCGAATATTTTTTCAAGTTTTCAAATTGTTTCATTTCCCATGAGACGCACCTATAGCAATACCCTCTACAACTTCTTTCTTGCGCACTAGAAATTGGTCTGTCCATTATGGAGCTACAGTGGCCTGAATTTGTAATTACACGTATACTTTAATTGCACGCGTCAACTTGAAAGTTCCTTCCTGAGAAATTTTTATAATACGCGCTAGGTCCCTTTTCGCTGGCACGATCACGTATATGTATTGCGCAACTATGAATACATAATTAGACGAAGGAAATGTGCCCCCGGTGCTCCCCCCCCCCCCATACACACACACACCCACCCACACACCCACCCACCCACCCACACACACCCACACACACACCCACACACCCACACACCCCACCCACACACCCACACACACACACCCACACACCCACACACACCAGGAGCTGATTGTTGTATTTTGCCTCGTGTTGTATACATATCAAGATTTCTTTTTTGTTAATATTTATGCACAATGATCGAGTTAATAAATCCGTTCATGCATATAGGTGGGGAAGTTTAATATCCTAGCTGGCTTTTCCATAGGGATAAGAAAGACGTGCTGAAATGAACAGTCACGTATACACTGTATAATGCACGCATTCACATTGAAAGTCTTGATATTACATGGCCTTGTCACGGAGTAAAAGGGGTTGTTATACGCTGCATGTGTATAACATTAATTAGCAACGTGCGTATAACAGTGTGTATGGAGACGTCAAGTTATACGCAATAGTATCCATGTATACACATAACCCTTTTTACACATGCAGTGCATGTTGACTATATTAGGACCTGAACAATTCCTGTATAGCTGGCTTGCGGACATTTAAAAAATCGGTGTACACAGCATCAGCAGTAAGGTTGCTGATTTTGGGCAGTGTAAACTGATATCCAATGCTGCAACCACGTGTGGCGGCCATGGAAGAAAGCTTCAGGTGGCCTATATATGGGAAAGGTCTAAGCACTTCATAGATCAGCTCGCGTCCTCCAGCGTCGAGCTTTCGCAGTTCTACGACAACTTTGGTTCCATCCTTCATGTGGAGATCTCGAACCATCGGTTCATTTTTGTTCACTACGGCATAATCACAACCGACCACCCACGTGCAGTCGGACCAGTTGGACACAACGCTCCACACCTTATCACAACCGGCATTCACGTTGATGTCGACGAATCCCCAAGTAACATCGCGGCATCCAGACGGCTGATAATAAGAGTACAGTCCAAACTGCTGCAAATGCTCGCCCACGAGAAGGTTCTTCATGGCTGGCTGGTGAAAGAGGGGGTCGACATGTGTCATCCAAGCCTCAAGGTTGACCTTGGAGTCCCAGTGCTCGATGAAGCGAAAGGCGTTGGGGGTCTGGAAATCCTTAATCACTTCATACCCGAGGTTTCCCTTTGCTGCTCGACCATCTTCGATCAGTTTGTGCGATGACACAAAGTCTTGGAACGCAAGGTCAGCACCGGGGTGAACAACAGCAACACGCGTTCCAACGACACTCGGATTGTGCTCACATTGCGGCGTGGTGGGGCAGAATCCAAGCAGTAACGGTACGACGAACAGGGGCACAAGACCAAGCGTAAACCCTGCCACCAAAAACCACGCCACGCGCTTTACGCGATACTCTGAAGGGATGATGTCTGCTGGCTTGTCCTTCTCCTCCGCAGCCGCTTTGCAATCGTCGAACTCGAAGCTCCACATCTATATTTGGTATAAATGAGCAATGCATATGCATGTAAACTGAAATATATACTTGTACACTAGACTGGCAATCATTGACTTACATTGTACAGAATATGAGTAACGGGGGCCGAGATGAAAATGGCTGTCTCCAGATAGAAGCTGGAATACCAAGACAATTGGCCGACGTGAAAGTTCGCGAAGATCAGAGGCAGGATGGTGAATACCAGATGGATCGTGTGGGCGATGGCGGGGTACATGTAGAACGATCGAACGCGCTCCGTGCCCGTGACGTACATATACCAGTACACCATGGGAAGGGCGATGTCAACCATGACACCGAAAGACTGCTCGATCCTAACAGCTATATCGAGTGTCGGCACCATCACCACCAGAAACACAATGGTGATGATAAAGAACGAGGCCCTGCGGAGGCCACTTTTGATTTTTCTGCTGGTCGTACTGGCCGCAGAGATCTGCACGATTATGGCCCACTCCGCAAGGTTGTGGAGGGCGGCTCCGATCAAGAGAAGTCGGCTGACATGGAAGGCGAGGCGGAAGAGGGCGAAAAATCCAGTGACTATGGAGTACAGTGCTGTTGTGATCTTCATGGAGTCCCTGTACTGGAAGGGGTAGCGAACATACCACAGATTCAGAGTACCAATGAAAATGAGCAACAAGAAAGTAAACCAGTGCCCCATCTGGACATTAAGGCCGAATAGATCAGTAATCTCGATGGCTGGTACGCAGGGAATCGTTATGCCCAGAAAAGTGCAGCGAATCTCAACCGGCGGCACAACACACCAGGGTGGAAAGATGGGGATTACGGACTTCGCCATTTCTATTGCGAAAAATAGAGAAGATCGCTGACTTTATATGCAGAAAGTAGCATGGTAAGCAGACACCACGACAGGAAGACAAAGCAATAATTTACTTCGACGTCATGGAAGGTTGAGTGCTACTTGAATGGCGTGCATGTGCACCGGATGGACTAGTGTTTATCTGTTCCGAGGGACGAAACCATTCTATGTATAGAGTTTTGTGCATGTGTCAGTGGAGTGCATGGCAAAGTGCACGCACGCCAGCTGTGGTGCATGTATATTTGTTCCGCACGGATGTTTAATTTGTCCAGTTGATCAACCGGACGCCGGTTGATCACAACCGGTTACCCCGATGATCAAACGGCTGACCGGGTGCATAATGGCGATAAATAAAATAGCTGGCTGTTCGGTGGCTTAACGGGACAGACAAAATTGTCCTGTTGATTACTGCATCTCCCGTCCGTTGTTGAACAGGACTGATACAATTTCAATATAGCTGAAGGAAAAGCTGCACGCTTTGCATGGTACGCATACGTACAGGTATGAGGTACTGAGCTAAGGTATCAGTTATACTTCAAAATTGATCAAACGTTTCAGCCAAAAATAAATTCAATAAATGCACAGATCACATTGCATAAAATGGTACCTGTAATCTGATCTGTAGCAGGATCATTCGTTTGTATAATGCCGGTGTCAGTCATGGGATAACAGGCACCCCTAATTATTGGCACCCCGTTCCAAATATCCTTGGATTTTAGGCTTCCCCATTCCAAATTTTCTACGGCATTCTTTAGGATTTTCGGAACCCTCGTGCGACAAAGTTGTCTAAGCGAAAAAGTTACGATGGACGAAGGGGCAGAAGACCAAAAGTGGCAATCAAGTCAAGAACCCTATTAGGGGTGGGCTGTTTGCGGCCCATTAATTGAATATTGGACAATAAGACCTACGTCCCGAAATATTGAAACGATGACATCATGCATGCTAACCAAGCACTTTGTATTTTCGAGCTATATAAGGACTGTACTTGTTGCACCGACATGTAACAGGTCCGTGTATATTTCGGCCATTTCATACCTTTCTAATTCCATTTTACCAAAAGCGACATTTTGGCGCATATCGGGCTCACTTCAATACTTGAAACGCGTAGTTTAGCGAAATACTTCCTGCATTTCATGGTTTCCTATATTTCGGGATGCGACAAGTACATGCAAACGCGAACATATATTCAATTTTTGACGATATCAAAAATGAGAAGATGATGGGAACGTAACCAGCATGGAATAATGGGACCCGAAACTAGGACGGGACACCTGGTATCGGAGCAAAGCTGCATGGTTCCTCCCGCCATATAGCGTTACTGCATATTACGTCACGGAGTTTGCAATAGCAGTCTACGAACGAAGCGTAGCTACAAGTACACTTTACCATGGCCACTCCCCCACATATCATTGTGCTAACGAAGGTCGGCTACGCCAAGGGGCTACTATCGTACGTCAACGTTTATTTTTCTATAAGGGGGCGTCTCCAAACTATTTTGGAAAAGTTAACGTCATTTTGACGTTTCATTATAACCCCCCCCTCCCCCTCATAACTTCATTGATATCGAAGGTTGTGGGAGGCCGGCCGCCATGTTTTTTGGTCAGTACATCGGATAACGTCACAAGCCTGAACAACCCCCCCCCCCCCCCCCCCCCCAACGTCAAAATGACGTTAACTTTTCCAAAATAGTTTGGAGACGCCCCCTAAGAATGATGCGCATTCGTACAGTATTGACGGACATGTTGAGAATGGTCATGACTTTGAGGTGCATGTTTACTGTAATATCTCTTTGACAATTGCTTATGTGACACTTTTAATATGACGAATTTGAGTTGATGTTTTACGTCATGCGTGCATGCATGAAGGGCTTTAAATAATTGCTGCCCAATCTACCATTTCAACCTTCAGGACTTTCTTTCCGCAAAGGCCGCTCGGATTGTTTGTGAAAGTCACTCGCTTGCATATCTCAAGACAAAACACATACACCATCTCTACTGGTAGGCTGAAGAAAGGGAAGCTAACCACACATGAATGTAGAGATTGAACTATACTGTGGTGCAAATCCTGTGCTTTAAATAAGCTGAGGTTTCAATGCAGGTATTTTGCAACAACAAATAGAGTGGGAATGCAAGTGTTAATGACTGTGTCTTATTTTTAAGTGTGATGAATGTGTGGATGCATTTAGTTGTGTGTGTGTGTGTGTGTGTGAATGTGTGTGTGCATGTGTATGTATGTGTGTATGTGTGCATGTGTGCATACGTGTGAATGTGTGTGTGTTGACATGTGTTGGCATACTTTCAAATTATTCTTGCCATTGTTTGTGGCATTCAATAAGTGCTAAAAATGAATTCGAATAATCCTTCAGTTGTAAATGTATATTTGCATACCTAAAAGCATCCAGGTTTATTAACTACAATTGCAGGTGTCTTCTCTACAAACATACCTTCCTCAGAGGATCAAGTGCCTCATTGACGATGGTTCTGATCATGTAACCTAACCAGTAGTGCACTTGAAACATTTGCAAATGTCATGCATGCAGTGCATTACATTTCGAATTGCATTGCTGAAATTATGGTTGGCCAGGTTATTATTATTGTCACGCATTGAGAGCAAAACTTTAATTCGGAACGACTATATACACACTGTACAAGTTTACCTGTTCCTAGACTTTACCTACAACCCTTTCACCCCTCATCAATGAGTATGTCTGCCAGGATTGTCTTCTCTTCCAATGCTGTTGTCATGACTCGTCACACTTATACAACCACGCAATCATCAAAATCATTTTTGATTTGATAGACAGTAGACATGAACCCGAACATAAAAAAGACAGTCTTGAGCAGCAATAAACATTTGATGTATCGGGAATTTGTCTGATTTCTATTTCTCTGCTTGGTCAGCCATTGCCCTTGCTTCTAGCAACACAACTCTGTTACAAGTTGCATAGGTGTCCACACAGGTTAAGCCATTTGCCTCATTTCGTGTGTTTGTACTGCCTATTTGATATCTACATAAGCAGGCTTTGAAAATGTGTTTAGAAATTTTGCTAGGCAAAGGGGAATTTAGAGTTGGGTCTCATTTATTCAGTGTTGTAAAAGTGATCTTGTCTGTGGAATTCCAATTGTGCATATATATTAGTTTTACACACCTCTGCTGTGTTTTTAGCCTTATAAAAATATACTAGCTTACTTGCAACGACTTATTCTGTAGTACACAGACAAGTTTAATATGACAGCAACATCAGCAATGAACAATTCTGAATTATTGGCTTCCAAGAAAACCCCAGAGACAGTATAGACCTATTCCTGTATGGTCTTATAATAGCTGTATCAATAACCAAGGACGCTATCTCTGAGTAATTCATTCAAGAGGCATTTCTGGCAGCTCAGATCACATCTCTCAATTAGAACTGTGGAATCTCTCAAAAGGTCAAATGTGCCACTTTGGTATTTCTTCAGAGAGTGTGAAAGGAGAGGATGGAAGTGGGGGGAGGGAGCTCAACTAACGCTCATCCCATATTCGGCAAAGACTGTAACCTCAGAAATGAAATAATACCTGAGTCTACCCACTGTAGCTAATTCCAATATTGATCTGATAAGGGTGCATGGGGTTGAGGTTAGGTAAATTTTTATGGTCTTGCTTTGTGCAATTAACCCAGTAAGTAGCAAAACATAAAACGTCTTTGTAACTGTTGAGGCACAAAACAATAGCGCTGTCATTGCACATATAAGACCATAGGTCCCCAACATTTTCTAGGAGGGGCAGTACCATCAATTTTGCTGGTTCCTTCACATTTTAAAAATGTAATATAAATATACAGCTCACATGCAAGTCATGCATGGTATAACAATATCTACTTTTACCATATTTACTTAATGTTATTTACTGTACAATCTGATGTGAACAACAGATTGAACAGGTCAAGTTAGTAAACTTTTCGTGGGTGGAGCAATTAAGAAAATTTCCACTGCTCTATCCATGCAATTTAACTTCATCAAAGCTAATGACGATAAACGTGAGCAACAGTGATGGTGTGTCAAGACAGTGAGGATGGAAAAAGATCGTAGGGTAGCTTAGCAAAGTTACCACATTGTTTATAGACGCCATGCAGACAGATGCATGACATATATAATCAATATGCTAACTTTTCTAGACCCAGATGAGGATGAGGAATTTGAAGAGGTGCATTAGCGACAAAGGGAGGACGCACGATCCAAAAGTAATAGTTTGTTCACGATGTAAGAAAAAATGAACGCGAAAATCATACTGCACAACACACTGGTTGTCATGCATTTGCTTGTGGCTACACTCCAACCGTCTAAGCGTCACCTTCTTAATCCAAGCTCTGAATTAGGGTGTGCAACCGATTTTCAGGTTTTGTAGGTTAATCGGTTATTCGCGATTACCAATTCGGTCGACTATGCGCTTAGTAAAATAGCAGGTTACCGATTTCAGAATTTCCTTTAGTCGAAATAACCGATTCTGTTTTTCTTAGTCGCGATTAGTCGATATTCGTTTCCTTCATATGATTATCCCTTTTTATATGCCCTTCGCCTGTGCAAAGGCATACTAACGGGTTAATTAATAGGTAAAAAGAATCATTGTGATGTAATCAACACATAGCCGCACGTCTGGGGGACTCGGCTGAAGGTAATCATCAGTACTAGTGCCCTCCCTCAATATACGCGCAGTGGGCACGGCAATTTAAATACGTTCGCACTTTCTCTGCAGTATAGTATATGTGCATTTATCAAACGTGCTACGTACTCTTTTGCACAGGTGACAGGTGTCCAAATACTTCGGTACACTGGTTCTTTTCCAGACGCTCGGCCATGGCGTACTGATTATCGTACATGTCTCGATTGGCGGCTTTGTCATATGTGTGAAGCGGTGTTCCACCATGAGGCTTCTAGCTGGTACTGCTCAGTACTTATTGTTTGTATATTGTTGGCTTATAACTGCCAATTGTGGCGGATGGGAATGATACATGTACGTGTTTAAGGCATTTTGGCTCCGGGGCGGACAAACTATTCATTTTCGTTTTTATTTCAGTAAACTAAAACCTTACTTGTCCCATACGTTGGTAGCGAGCGAACAAATAGCCATGTGTTTTTCGGTGGAAAATAAAAGCTTGGCCATTGAATCATGGGTTTGGCGTAACATTGGCATGCACATCGTTCCCAGTCCCTGTGGCCTGTGCGTACTATCTTTGTTGTCTAGGCGATTTAGAGTTGGCGTAAGCAACTGATAAGCAAAAAAACTGGCTATACGTGTATTAGACTTGAGAAACTGTTATTTATCGGGCCATTATTAAAAAAAGGACAAACCTGGAAAAACCTAGGTAATCGTTAACAAATTAATAGTGCCAAAATCGGTTTAATGTTTCTAATAACCAATTTGCAAACCTGAAAAATCGATTGGACTTTTTTTCATAGTCGAAATAATGGATTTTGATTTATAAAACAGGTTACACACCCTACTCTGAATTTGTCATGCATGCATGCATGCTTCCAATGAAGACATGTAGATGATATGCGAATAAATGTCTTAGGGGAAGGGAACATAGCTCTAATGCACATGTGCATATTATGTAGGTCAACATTGAAGTAATAACCATGTCATAGCATTCAAATAGATGTATGCAGTGTGCACAGGTGTGCACAGGTGCACCAATAAATAACCAGCGCTCTAATTAAGAAGAGGTAGATAACCTTGATGACCACTATCGCCATTGTGATTCATTATTTTAGATCATGTTCACCTGATGGAAAAGTCTATTAAAAATAACGTGTGAACGCATGTTTACACTTTATACTTTTA